>JAPDSC010069321.1:152157-189688 GCA_026290005.1 Latrodectus geometricus
GTAAATGTGTCAGTTTTGATTGTTTATTTCACTAGTAAATTATTTTTAAATGTATTTGTCAAGAGGATTTTGTTTAAAAATTATTATGTTTGTTATGAAACTTTAATTTTTAACTGTTAAATTGTTGTTAAATAAATGTATGTACAGAAATAAATGTTTTATTTAAAAAAAATTGAAAAAACCTTTCCTTTTAGTTTTTTTTTTTTTTTAAATCACATGAACCATATTGAAAACAATTAATAGGTTTATCCATCTGATTTAATCAATATTTAGAACAGTTAATATAATTTAAAATTTTACTCATTTGCCCCATTTAATATTTTTTAAAATATATCTTTAGTCCTATTAATAAAAAAAATTTCTTGATTACTTAAAATTACTTACTACAGCCCTTTCTCTAATACAAATAATGCTGACTAAAGTAACTATTTAACAGTTGGATGCAACTAAACAATTAGCCTTTATAAATTTCTTGTAAATCTTTTTAAGATAGAAAAATAAATTTTTGCATATACTTTTGTGAGGATGAGGGTTTAGAAATTTCCTTCTTTTTACTCCTTTTGAAGGATGAATATAATCCTATATCTCAAGATTCAATACACTACTTAAACATGAATCGCCTTATTTGCAGGGTAAACATAAATTGAATCTTGATTTACTGAGTGAAAATATATAAAAACTTAGTATAAAATTTCATTAATCACTAAAATTGGAAAATAATTTAGAACTCATATTTACTGTAAAAAAGTTGAGAATCATTCAACATCATGTGGCACTATTAAGGTCATGTTATTAGGACCATTTTTCTTATAACAAATTTAAAGACTGAATACACATATTTGCTGTAGTTTCACGTATGCAGGCCGCACAAATGTCATTTTCAATAATTCCTTACTTTTCATAGTGTTCTTTCTCAGCTATCTTTTATCTGATTCCCTGATATCATAAATGTGGATTACAAATGGTAACAGTTATTTTTCCTTTATTGCTCAGTAGTTTTTTTGCACATATGGGCCTACAATTTAAAGTAAATTCTGAATTATTAGAAACGTTGAACCCACAAACTTAAACTGAAAGCCAGATTTAACTTAATTTTCTAGCTATGGATGTCACTAGATGCTCATGTCAAGATCATGTAATTCAGAAGAGTGGTGGACATACATTAGCCTTTAGTACTATATATATTATTTGCCTGTACAATGTACAGTTTTGTTTGAATTATAGTTTTATTGTATTATATCAATACATTTTCTTTTATTAATCATATAAAAAATTGCGTTATTATTTATCAATGTAATGTAAGAATTCAAATAATCACCTTATCTACTGAATTTAAAATTTTTCAAATGAATGAAAATTAGTCGATCAAAAGTAGGGTTATTTGCTGTTTATGATCTTATTCAAAACTTAAAAAAAGAAATATCTGGGAAATTAACCAAGTTCAAACCAAACTGGATATTAAAAGAATTATATAATATTACAATTTAAAAATGCTAAGTGTTAAATTTGAATATCAATTTTTGCAATTAAAGTGGCTTTTGCAAAAATTACAGTTCGAGTCTTGAACTATTGGTCACTAAAATTTTGGTATAATAAATATACTTTGGAAATAATTCATGATTTAATTAATCTAAATATGAAAGTCTTGGGTAAGAAATTTAAAACATTTAAGTAATATAACATTTGGTTTAAACCAAACATTCTTTCATTTCATTTATAAATGAAATTTTCTAAGTAAAATTATTTTTTAAATTTGAACCTATAGTTGTGTGTTCTTTATTGTTCCTATAAATATTTTGAAAATTACTGAATTTCCTTCAAGTGTTGTACATTTTGTATACAATTGAACAAATATTTCTCATTTTGAATTAAAATTTATTCATGTAAAAAAAATTTTTGTGTAAATTTACACATTTCAAGTTTTTAATTGGAGGTTCTCAAAAACCAAACTGACACAATATTTTATAAATTTTCTTATTCCTTATATTAATGTTTCAAGTTAATGACAACGATTCAAAATAATTTCAAACACAAGGTAAAGTAAGAAAAATTGATTATCAGTTTCATACAAAATAATAAGTTTATTACACTTCAACAAATTTCGAATAAAGATTGTTTTAAAATTCTGTTCTGAAGAATATTTTTAACCCATAATTTCTATACCACTCCAACATTGAAAAGTGGCACTTTTCAATGTTGGAGGGAGTGTAGAAATTAGGGGTAATTTAACCAAGGAGCACTTGGTTATTTTTTTTTTTATTTTTTATTTTTTTATTTTTTTTGTTACTTGTGTGTTACTAATCAAGATGTCCCAAAAAGCTACGAGTTATTTATAATACATTTGATAGAAATATAAAAGATTCATCATATATACTGCAACACCAAGACAAGCTGATGTATACAAAGCCAAATGCTAGGTGAAAACGCTTTTATTTCTCAATAAAGACAAAATCCATAAAGAAAAGTCTTTCAAAAATATATTCTTGAATCCTGTATCCTTAATCTCTTCTATTTTATCAAAAGCTCATTTAAATCTTACAAATTGTAATTTTCTAAATTTAAGAGCTTGCATATTTAGCTTTTCAGCATGTCAAATTAATAAAGTCTAGAATCTAGATTTTATTAAATCTTATTTCTACAACTCTACAAAAAGTGCATATTCACTAGTTTCCTACAACTTTAAAGTTTCTACCTTTCAAATCATTGGATTGTTTTAATACAAGTCTAGTGATTTATAACCACTTTATTTCTATGCCTTCATATTTGAAAGTAGAAGTTTATTATATATGCTTTACATACACAAAAATATTTTAAATTTACAACTGTTACCATCTATATTTTCATAACCGCTGTTCACATCATGGAAATTTTCACTAAAAATTTATATTATTTTGATAAAAACTTAATGTTTAGAACAATCAATGTATCTATATTTGTTTTAATATTGTCTAACAAGTCTTATTTTACAAAATTACCTTAGAACATTGAGTAATTTTCCAAAGGTAATATTCTAATGAAGTACCCTTTTGTAATAAGTTCACAGCTTTTTCTCAGAATAGTAGAGAAGGGCTTGTTGAATTAAAAGTTGAGAGAGAAGATTGTTTAATAATAGTTTCCGAAAAGTTTATAATAACAACTTCTTTTAAATTGGTGTTCTTGTGTTTGGTATTTAAACAATTTAAATTTTTATTTTGAAAAACTGCAATCATTTTTCCCTGTTCATTAATAAATTACTTTATTCAGTTTACTAAAACTAATAAGATTTTAATTTTTACAGAATTGTAGCATAATCATTTGAACTGATTTAAGGAAAAAACTATTCCATTAATTAAGGTTTTTACAATGTAATCATTTAAATACCATTATATGAAAGGAGTAAATACAAAAGGAAACTTCTTGGGAGAATTTTATTGAAAATGTTTAACGTGCACATGAAGAATAACCTTACAGCCGCACGTGTAAAGAAGCAATTATCAGTTCTGCAAGATCCCACTCAAACAAACAAACTGAGAAAAGGAACACATGGAAACTTAGTTGATGGAATGTGTAGTTAAAACTTTACAAACAGTAAAAGGTGAAAACATTTCAGAGGAACATAAAGCATATTTTCTCTGTTAAACTAGCAGTCAATCATGAGTACATCTTGCAGCCCTTTTATGAACATGGTACAAACTTTTTACATGTGTAACACCAGATGACCAACTGACAGTGTTACTTGCTAGTATTTGTACATGAGCCTTTAACATAGAAAGTAAAAAGAATCTGAACTTCTCGAAGCTTTGAATACAGTCACTGTGAAACGGATGAATGCACAGCATCTTCATTTAAACAAGTTACTTTGATGTCATCATTGTTACGAACTCTGAAAGGAAATGGCAACATTAAAATAGTATAAACAATGTCAAGTAAATGACTACACATTTATCTTTAACAATTTTATATTTAACTTTTAATCATAAATATTAGTATATAAAAGCTAAAATAAAGCACTAATACAAAATTAGTTCTTTTACTCAAGTTCATTCTATTTTAGAAATATTTAAAAGGAAACCCTATACATAGTTTGATTGTTAACAAGCTATTATTTTAGTTATTTTTTAATTTCATATAGTAGTTTCAACAGTTCAATACACAAACTTTAATATGCTGATCTATTTTACAATTATTCATGATAAAATACAGTATATTTACACATCATATTTTACTTTGTAATATGGCCATAAGTTTGTTTCATAAAATTTCAGAAGATTAAATTTCATGTTATGCTTTGTTCAAGAAGCCTGGCAACAGATGATAGAGTAAAATACCTTAACATTTGAAGATTTCAATAAGAATGTAAAAGATTTATTCTTGAACATTAGTCATTTGTTGACTAATACGAATTACAGCTATAATTCAACTTTAACTAAAAGAAACTGACATTACAGTTAAGATTCCCAGCTACTTAAGACTTCATTGAACTACAGTATAAAATTTAAATATAACAGAGTGCTCAAAATCAGTTACTTAAAACTTATCTAACATCTTTTAAATTTTAACTGCAAGATAATGAACTTCAAAAACCATGCAATTGCTACATTTCAGTTAGTATTTATATGGTCACTTTCTATTAACAGTAAGAAACTTTCATTCAGAACAAGATTTATTAAAGCCTAAAATAAATTAATTTTAAAATAAAATTTTAGAGTTCTCCTTTTAAATTTATAGTGAAGTCTAGTGCTATATTAAAATTAAAGATACTGCAAATCCATCAAGAATTCATAAAAAAATACATGTAAAATATGAAAATTCTACACCAAAATGAATATTGGATTATTGTAATTTGAGATTATTTACTTCTTTGAATTAATGGAAATTCTTCTTTGAATTAATTAGATCTAATATTAGCATTTAAATTTTTTCAATCTTAAATAAAATTTTAGGAAATGCAATATTAGTTGAAAAATCAAATAAAATATTTAATATATTACTAAAAAATCAAACAAAATCCATCATTCCTAAACAAACGTCATGAAAAAGTTAATTTGATCTAAAATATATATTAGTAATATGTATATTAACACTTTGTAACAAAGCTAAGTCTCTCATTTAAGATTTAAATCTCACCTTCATAGTTAACTTGGCCATCACCATCTATATCAGCTTCCCTGATCATCTCATCTACTTCTTCATCCGTAAGTTTCTCTCCTAGATTTGTCATGACATGACGGAGCTCAGCTGCACTGATAAATCCATTCCCATCCTTGTCAAAGACACGGAAGGCTTCCCTGATTTCTTCTTCACTATCTGTATCCTTCATCTTTCTCGCCATCATTGTAAGGAATTCTGGAAAGTCTATTGTGCCATTTCCTGAGATGATAAAAGCAGCATTAAAGAATCTCATTTGCCTTTTACTCCAAATAAAGAAATAAGTAAAAAATGATAAATTTTTTAAAACTTCAAAGAAGCAAATATAAAATGCAGTATTTATAATTCATTAGAATTTCAAAGTATCAACTGATGAATTAAAATATATCCATAGTAGAATTAATAAACTATGAACTTTATAGTTCATTAATTCATAATTTTCAAATTTAAGAATTTGTCTTAGTTTTTCAGCTTTGATCAAGTACAATTAAAATTCATTCAAAGACATGTTAGACATTTATTGCCAAAGATGGCAATAAATGTTCCCTTCCCCCCCCCCAATGGGACTTAGATTGGGACCCATATTTAAAGTACAAAAACTGTACATATAATTGGACTCACTCACAAGCTAAAAAAGATCACAATGCTGACCAGTTGGCTGCTAATGAATGGAACTAATGAATAAAAACTCAAGAAATGAATAGAAAAAGCGCCGTCTTTAATTTCCTAAGGTTCTAGAATAAATTTAACAGACAACATCGTAACATCTGAATTTCATAGACATTTAAGATGTTAATGAAATTTTATCATTAAAGAAATTATTTTTGTGAAGAGAGAAAGTTTTAATATATTACATTGTAATGACAAATTTTTCAGATCAAAAATTTTATCCATATATATATATTAAATGTAGCCTGTACAATTTTATAACAAATATAAATTCAGAAGTCAATATTATGAAGCCAAGTAAAAAATCCAAGATATTTTCAATGCTATTCTACTTAATAAAAATAGCTGCAATTTTAAAAAGTTAAAATTTTTGAACACCGATTTAAATTAAATTCTTTAAATGATAAACAATTTTGAATCTAATATTTGACAGGTTAATTAAAGGAATAAATATTTCTAAAATGTATATTAGTAGAGAATAAAAATATGCAAACTTTTCAAAATATAAAGATAAGTTTTAGCTTTATTCTACTATCCTCGTTCAAAGTTAAAAATAAATTTCTAAAAATTGATGTCAAAGACACTTTGATATTTTACTTAGTTATAAATCTTCAATATAATCTCCCGTTTCTTTCAGAGACAAAAATTGTTCCTTTCAGACAAATACTAACAATACCCAAGTTTTATGAATTGCATAAAAATGATCTTGGTTAAAAAGTTTGGTTTGTTACTCGGTCACTAAAAAATAATGCCCAATAAGACCTGAATCTACAATTTGAAGTGAATTCTAAAGTCACTACTAGTATTCATGTCCAAGGTGGAATTCAAATTCATGAACTGTTAAACATAAGGCCATGGCTCTAATTGTCCAGCCTTCTAGATGGGAATTAGAAAAGTCTTAATTAGTAGAATAAAAATTTATAAAAAAGAAATTCTAAAGTTGCAAAGACAGCTATAATTCTCTTGAACAAAAGCTTGAAATTTTACCAAATTATAAAATTTAAATATTTAAAATATATACCACATTATCTTCCAGCATTATAACTAATGATTTTTTTGGGGGGAGGGAGATTTGATGAGTTCTTAGCTTTTTTTCTAGATAGTTGCATTAAACTGAACCGTTTTTTTTTTTTTTTTTTTTTTTTTTGCACCATAAGGAAAACTAAGGAATTTAACTTTTTCATTTCCTAAAAATATTGCTGAACTTGCTTAAAATATAAACTTTTTGTAATATTTCTTAAAAAGCTGCAAAACTAGTTAAAAATAAGACTTAGTTTTACATTTTTTTTTTTTCTTTTTTGCTCAGAAAATTGGTAATTAGTACATTATTTGTAGTAATAACATCGCAGTAAGTAATCAGTCAATAATAGATCAGTCACACAAGTCTTTAAATTCTATCTTGATTAACAGCAAAAGGTACAAGATATACACTTAATTTAGCTGTACTATGTAAATAGAAACACAAAAATAATAAAATTTGAAGTTTATCAACTGAAACCAAGGAACTTAAACAGCAATTTAAAGGCTATAAATTTATAGTACATTTATTTTCTATTGAAATTAACACATCAAACCTCAATTACTAATTGTAAATTTTTGTTGACATCGATTGTATGACTATTATTCAATATAAAGTTCAAGACAGATTAGGTATCTTACTCATTACAAAGATTAAAACAAAAAATCTTGTATGAACCAGTTTAAGCAAATGTTTTTGAGAGTTTGAAACTAGAGCACAAGTCCCTTTGTTAACTAAGCAGAATCAAACCATAAAATGATAGAATAAAAAACTGGCGTATAGATCAGCTAGCAAAAATATTTTAAGCCAGATATTGTACTACCAATTCAGCAATTTGAAAAACCAGAACTTGTTTATACTTAGAATTCAAACAAAAAAAATAAAAAAAAAAAAGCACTTATCACAAAAAAGAAAACACTTAAGACAAAATACCACATTCTTTAAATTCTCTTTAGAACAAAACCCTTTTACAGCTCTCAACCATCAAATGGATATAATTTTCATAACTTAAAGCAACCAGATTTTAACTATTAAATTATGTTTAAAAAAATTATTCATTATTTAATACAGCAGAGATATTTGATCAAAGCCTCAATAGCAGTGTTTCTAATCATTAAAAACTTGTTTCAATCAATCTAAAAATAGATTAAAATAAAAAGTTACATGTATTGCCTACAAAAGATAGATAACTAAAACAGCCTTCAAGGAAGTACTTTAAAATCTGACAGAATACAAATATTGACACAATTATCAAGTTAAATAGCATTAGATGATTTAACATAAAGTTTTATACTAAATTCTCAACTTTATTTAAAAAAAAAAAAAAAAAAAAAGCGAATTTTGCATTAAAATTTTAGTTTTAAAAGTTAACAAAACATCACTGATCATATAAATATTATGGCCATATTTATATAAATCCTAGAACAATCATGAAATATATACTTTAATCATTTCTTAGAAAAACTTAAATACAAAAACATAAATAGAAATGTGATCATAAAAGCAAAACAATATTAAATTATTTCAAATATATGGAATATATAGATATTTTCAATTTGTAAAAGAGTTTTAATATTTCATATTTAATTTGTTCTGATACTCTCAAAAGTAAAAACATTTAAAAATATTCTATTCACAAATATTGATTAGGCATGATTAACAAGTTTCTTCTTATTTCCTTGAGCTTAACTAATAATTTATCAGCCGTTACACTTAAACAAATTCTTTACAGAATTTAACCAAAGAAATCAATATTCTGAATTTAATTAATATTCTAAAAAATTTTATAAAATAATTTAGAAAAAATTGATAAATTGGGCTAATGTTTAGGTCTGGAAAAATCCAAAAATAAAATATTAGAAATGTAAGTCAGAAAACTTACTAATTGGATGATTAACAAGTTTAATATAATTAAATATAAATTAAAAGTTTGTCACATCTTATACCTTTTCATAATATTTATGTTTTAATACATAAAGTTTTCTAGTTTTTTTAATTTAGGTGAAACTAAGTTTTAATATTTTTAAATTAAACATAAAAGTGTAGACATTCCACTAGAGCATATATTAGTTTAAATTTTAAGTGAGTGAACTATTCTGGTACTTATTTCAGAGTTAAACAAGCCCACAAGCAAAAATAATCACTAGAGATAAATTTAATACTTAACCTCCAGTTAAAATTGAATAGTTTGGAAAATTGACACTGTTCCAATGGACAGTACTCTTCTACGTACAAGACTCCAAGTTTGATTTCAGCAACTGTTAAACATCACGTTTCTACTTCCTAAATGCACTTCTGTTAACCCTTTGACCGCATCCAACGTATCAGAACATCGTGCATTAAATTGGCCAATAGTCACATATGACATTCTGATACATCGTTAAAAATAAGACAATATTTAACATGTTCATTTTTGTTTATTTTAAAGTAATTTGTATCCACTATACTCTTCAAAATTAATAAAATTTGCTTTTTGTTATTCCATTATTAGAATGCAAAAATTATTCAAGTAAATGTGCACATAAAGGGTTAAAATAGAAGCTAGGGAATCTTAAGTTTTCTCATTTGCAACAAGTGGATATAGCCCACTATTTCTACAAAGTCCACCAGGAAAGCAATACACAACAGATACCAAAAATGCCTCACAATTGCCTTTGACCATTAGGATTTTCACTAAGATATCCAATTAAAATTTAAGAAATATTATATTTGTATTATATTTTTCACAATAGAAAATACTTACCATCGGCATCCACTTCATTTATCATGTCTTGTAGTTCAGCTTCCGTTGGGTTTTGTCCTAGAGACCTCATAACAGTACCCAATTCTTTTGTTGTGATAGTTCCATCACCATCCTTATCGAACAGTGAAAAGGCCTCTTTGAATTCTAGAATATTCACAAGTCATTAAAGATTCCATTTTTAAATGGCACTAATAAACTTTAATCAATAGCTTAATCCACAGATATTGTACTCAAAAAAACTAAACATACATATTAAATTTGTTTAACACTAGTACTAGACTAAATCTTAAAAGAAGCTTTTAAAAAAAACTTAATTTTTAAGTTTAAGTTAAGCCACAAGATTTTCAGTAAAATAAAAAAGCGATTAATATAATTAAATTAGTTAATAGTTTTCTTTTTTTTTAAATTTTATTTGCTGAAAAAATTTTAGAAGAAAGTTTTTCAGCAAATAAAAAAAATTTATAATCTAATTTATTCAAATTAAGTTATAATAATTTTTTTTTTTTTTTTAATTTACGATTTAGTTTATTGTACACAAATTTTTAAATAAATAATACCTGCTATTTGTTCTTCTGTAAGTTGATCAGCCTAAAAAAAAAGAAAGAAGATTTCATATTTACTACAAGAATTTTTAATACACAAATTTTAAAAATGCAACAATCATTTTCATCAAGCATTTCAAGTTCATCTACATATATGCAATAAATTTTAAAACTACTATGTGTTAAATCTAACTTAAGAATTAAATCTTTAATATGAGATTTACAGCAATTTTAATTGTAACTATATAATCTTCTTCTCACAAAAATCACAAGAAGGAATCAAACAACTAAAGTTTATAACAATGATCATTGCAACTATTCGCTTATAATGATCAATTGTTAAAAAGCAATTTGGTTAAGTTCTTATGATTAAGAATTAGGATTTTTCAAACATAATTTACTACAAATTTTATTTCAGAAACATAAAACTAAGTACATAAAACTTAAGAATATTGTAATTATAGTTCATTTTCTAAAACTACATTACAATGACATTTCACCAGAAAGCTTCCATAACTTTGGTTATCAATACAATTAAAAGTGATTTACATAAATATAATTCTAAACAATAAACTTTTCTCACAAGGAAAAATATACTTTTAAATCTCGCCAATAATCTATAAATAAAAAATTTAACCTACATTAACCGGAAAACACATGGGTGGGTCAGAATGTGTTAGCCGGCGAAATATTTTAACATTGAAAAGCTGGAATGATATCATTCAATTAAAAAACCTAAAGTTAAATGATAGCGTTCAAATCCATATGAAGTTTAATATGCAAATCAACAGGTTGTGATGAATATTGTCCATATCTAACATTAAAAAGTTTTATATATCCATTTCCAATTTTAATAACTCAATAAAATATTATAAGTTTTAAAAAATACGAAAGCTCAGATTGATTATTTAAAGTTTAACACAATTTTTAATGCCTATTCAACATATAACTTACATTTCAAAATACATGTCATCAATTTAAAAAAAATTTTAGCAAATTCTTAATATGTTGAATAAATTATTCGCCGATTAAATAGATATAAATTTTAGAAGCAAATTAGACTGAAAATTTAAATTGAAGTTAAATTTAAAGCGACTTCGTTTTAATTTAGCTCCAATCAAATATAAAAAAATGCTAAACTTAAATAGCACACGTCATTATACATCCACAAGCATATACATATCTGTAATTGAGATAAATATGTTAGCGAAGTAACTCAGATAAATAACATAAATTAAATAAATAATTTTAGTAGGTACTTACCATTTTATTAGATTATCAGGCAATTAAAAATTGTAAAAACACAAAACCTACAGCATAAAAAAGAAATGAATCGCGATTCAGAAACTGCTATGCACTTCCCAAAGTTAGCACTACCGCTCTAGCGAATTGACTTGGATGGAAGTGAGGAAAAACACACTAATCGTGACTTTGGTTTCTTGTGGAAGCGGAACTGTATAAATCCACAATTCGAAAAAAGGGCGCAAAATTCTAAAAAATACTAAAAGCGTAAAACTTGGCTAAAAGTTAAACTCAGCTCGTGTAAACTTGCCGAATTATGTCGCGGTAGCTTTCAAAACTCTTTTATATTCAGGGAACTATTTATGCTCTGCGTAAGAATCCGTTCAACATTGCGCTTTTTGTGCGGACGAAAAGCGCGGTCCTCCGGAGAGCCTCGTTATTGGTCAAGGTGCACCTGCATTGCGACGGCTTCGTCTGCCGGCCTCCTCAAAGAGTAGTTTGGCGCGAAATGCAACGCTACTGAACAATCTGCTCTCTGTATCTTCGCGGGTTTTATTCATACTTCTGGTTTGTTATCGTAGCTTTTCCTTAAGAAGTAACGCACACTACAATAATTAGTTTCAGATTATAAGAAATTTATGCAAGAAATTATTAAATATTCTACTTTTAAATAGAACTGCAGCAAATATTATTTCGTTCATGTTTTAATAAATTCTATATAAATATTTTTATCTAATAATTTAATTTCCTACTTTTTCTATTTTTTAATAAATATATTTAAATTTTAAAAGTAATTACAAACTATATATCACATTTATATTTAATTATTAAAAAATCAATAAATAATTAAAAATATCTTCTTAGCATGGTGTATTCAAATCAATATATTTGAGGTTCTTCCGGGGAAAAATATATTCCTGTATAAAAAAAAAAATTCTTCAAACTTTTATTAAAATTTTTCTTATTAAAATTATTTTTTTCTTTGAATTTGAAACAATAACATATTTATTATTCATTTTACATTTAGGCATTTTTTCCATGAAAATACAAATACATGCAATTTATTTTGATGTTGAGGCGTTATAATTTTTTTTCATAAAATAATTTTAATTTTTCTCAAATTTTTTTTATATAACTAAACCTAGTTTCTAAGGGAATATTTCCTTAATAAATATATATTATTAAAAAATTTATTATTTAATGTAAGTTAATATTGACTTTATTAGATTAAAAAGTTATTTTATATATAAAATTAATTTATTGCATTTTTTTTTTTTTTTTTTTTTTTTTTTTGTAAATTTTGAAGATATTTTTAAATGGATAAGTTTTTTCTGTCAATATGAGATACCAATAAAACATTTTTTTTTCTACTATATGCAGTATTCAAACTTTCAACAAAGTTCCATTCAGTTCTAATGTAAAGAACTTATTAATCTCACTCAGAAATTATCTATCTTACACTTAATATCATGGGAAATTAGGCGTAGAAAAATTCTGTCCCCCTATTGTATAGGATTCAAAATTCATTTTAAGTTATTTATCGGGGTTTTTTTTTTTTTTTTTTTTTTTTATGTTTTTCATTTTGAGACATTTGTTGTGTACTGGCTTAATTTAAAATTATCAGTGTTTGTACAATCCACTACCAAACACATTTTAATATTTTTATTATTAGTTTTTTTTTTTTTTTTTTTTTTTTTTTAAACGGTCTTTTTTCTTGCATGATATTTTAGCAAGTAGTTTAAGAGAACAAAATTCAATCCGTATTACACATAAGGGCTGTCACGGATCACCGTTGTTAAATTTTTTGATATGCTATTTATGTAGTTATTTTATACAATATCTTTTTATAAATATTTGTTTAAACTGTCTTATTTGTGCATGAATAATAATATATGTATGCGAAACTGAGGGAAATATACTTAAATAAATTTTTTTGTTTTTAGGACGTCAAAATAAAGTTTAAAAGTGATAAGTAATATGGAACTAATTTTATCACCTTTTAAAATCAGGTTCAATATAAGGTATAACCAGAAATCACTCGAAATAATTTTGAAGAATGACTACAAACCAAAACCAACGGCGGCAATGACCTGCTTGTTTAGAGCGCTTGTTCTCGTTATCGGAAGGTTGTGAGTTCGAATCTCGACCCAATCAAATATCCGTCCTGTTCGCTAATGGCTGCTGGGGCACCTTAAATATGTCGTGATTCCAATGTCCTCCATGTGGAATGATATTTTTGGGTTGGCAGGTCAAAAACACTTACTTAAAAAATTATAGAACAATTAGGTGAATATTCCTAATTCTCATAATTGAAACCATTCAGTCAATGATTATTGTGATCGATATTTCCAGCTGATATTTTCTGCAGAATGAGAAACAACTACCCCATGATTTTGAACCATGATCAATTAACGAGGTTGATACCTGAGTTGACGCCGCTTATATACATCAGATGTAAAGTAAAATAATTTGACTATTAACGGTATTAAAATGTACGCGGCTAATACAGTTACAGTATTAAGTGTATAAAAATAATATAACTATGCATCGTTGTATGAAGGTTTTATTTATAGATAGATTTTCATTTATTTTTAATTTAAAAGAAATTGGAAAGCAAAGGATTATGATTAACTTCATTTTATACTTTAAAATTCTTCAGAAAATAAAACAAAAAAATAATTGAGTTAATATTTTTATAGACTGAACTAGGGCCATATTTTCGAGTAAAACATATGAACTTATGGCATTTAGTTAAAGGACGATCATTTCCGAAGTTGAGTTGTTGGTCCCTCATTAAATATCGTTCCGTGAATTACATAATTGGAAGAAATATGGTTACTTTAAGGCAAATTTAATTAAAATCTACCATACATAATATTCATAAATCCATAACTAAATCACTACCAATATTTTTTTTCCCTTTATTTAGTATATCTGACAACATAAAAACGATTTTATGTAATCAGCAAATTACAAAGAAACGTTCTAACTACATTCTAAAATTTGGAGATAAAATTATTTTTTCGATGCTAAGTAATCTGAACATTTTTGATAAGATACCGAAAACAAAATATATTGATAATATAAAAACAAATATTTGTTTTTATATTATCACTTGCACCAACTCTCTGGAAAAGAATAAAATTAGAGACTTTAGATATATATATTTTTAACGAGAAATTTTAAAAGTAAAAATCATTTATATATATATACTTCGTGTTACAAGACACTAGTTGAATTGGTATATCTAATATTTATATGTGTGTATGCATGTCTTTATATATGTGTAGTGTATGTTAATGTGTGTGTATTTTACCAACACAAAATAGAAAAAAGCATGCTAAAAGCAAGTAAAAGGACATATGTTGGAATACAAATAATTTTAACGAAAAAAAAATTTCCATTTTATGCGAAAAAATGTTCTAATAATATCTTAAATAATAGGCAATTTATAAAAATCTCTTTAAAAATTTGAATTTAATTAAAGTATTTTGATACTTTGAAGTGTAAACAACTTCACAGCTGAAGGCTGTTGTAAGGCAATGGCCATTTTTTGCTTTCTGTGAAGACTTTTCATAGATAAAATAGGTCTCATGTCACAAGGGAGGTAACCACGAAAACTCTCAAGCATGCCGCTGTCAGAAGTTAACGTCGTTTACTAAATTAAAACTAACTGGCACGACAGCCATGTGGGGTCAAGGCCTACAGTGCCCATATTTGTTTCCATGAGTGAGCGCCTGGGTTGAGAAGCATATGTCCCGGTTAGGTAGTCAGCCTAATGCGTAACCACCGGTGTTTTGTTCGCAAGCATGCTTGGTACTCAGTTTTGTCGACCCACTGAAATACTTAGTCGACTTTGCCCAAGGATGGAACCTCGGACCTGTAACTTGGAACACGAAGCACTGCGCTACTACGCTGGACTTAAATGCCATATACTTTGCATAAAAGTGAAAATAACTCAGAGAATACCTCATTCAAGAGTCAAAATTGAATCTTGATGATGGCATATAGGTCTTTTTACTCTTCCCTTAAGAAAAATTCCTATCACTTTAATCCGAATATATCCGATTATATTTCTATCACTATTAGACCGACGACGTTAATCGTTTGTCAGCGTTTCAATTCATGGAAATTTGAACTTATGGATACAATCATATTGAATGTCCAGAAAAATTACAGTTCCAACAACTCCAGAGAGGAAGACAACCATTAGAGTCATCTCATGTATTTTTCAGTCATGAATTTGAACGGTGTACAAACAAAAATGATAGACTTTTCATTAAGCAGTTTAAAGATTTTAAGTGGCTGTGGTTGCCTAGTTGATTAGGGTGTCAGTCTCGCAATCGCAAGGTTGTGGGTTTGATTCCCCGCCGACAAAAGACCATCGTGCTCCTTAATGGCGACTGGAGCACGTAAAATATGTCGTGGTGGCAATGTCCCCATTCCAAATTAATACCTCTAGAAGTGATTGGAGCCAGGCCATTGGTCTTCTCTGGCTTCAATCTCTAAATTGGAAGACTCAGATGGTGCTGCCATCTATGAGCCAAAGTCTTACTTCTATCCTCGTATGAGAGTGCTCTGTTCTAAAACGGAAGACGCTCTAACTTCATTCGCCCAGTCCCTAACGGTCGGGCTTGGCTTCGTTACGTGTCAACAGTAACAACAACAACAATGTCATGAATTTTGTTTATCATTTGCAGTATAACTGGAGCCACTGTGACCTGGTTGGTTAGGGCGTCGTTCTCATTATCGGAAGGTAGTGAGTTCGAATCCGGTCTTATCCGAAGATCTGTCATTTTTACTAATATCGACAGGGGCATGTAAAATATGTCATGATCACAATGTCCTCCATGTCCACATTCCTTTTTAATACCTCTGGGGATGGCAGGAGGCAGGCTATAAGTCTTTACTGTCTTTCTAACTCCAAATTATAAGACCCAGATGATGATGCCATCTATGAGCCAAGTCGTACTCCACTAACAGTAACAATGATTTTAAGTACTTGGATTGTCTGAATACTGGCTATTGCAGCGACCTCTTTTGATGCTTTTGCAACTACTGGCAAGCATTTAGTTATATGATGACTGACATCATTGTGCACAATAAAGTTGCTGCATCATTTATTCATATAGTTTCCTGTTTTGCGATTGTCGCTTACTGATATCAATAGTATCTTTGGAGAGATAAGTCCGGGTTTGACCAATGAAAGATGGGTGTTACGATTTTGCTTTCATCATGCATATCTGTGGGATGAGTTCCTGAGAATTTTCCTGGTTTTCTCTCCTACGATACGTCAAAACGACCACTATATTTAAGAACTTCTCTCGGAACACAATATGATATTTAAAAAGAAGCTTTACAGTAATTTCTAAAGCAGTGATTCTCAACCATATTTTTTTTTCGCGGCACAGTTTTACCGATTTCAAAATTTGGCGGCACACAAAGAAAAAGAAATTTTTTTGGTCGAGTCCCAGCCACGCTAGCAAAATGGGGTGTGCTGCTCCCCTTTTCCAGCTGAAGCATAATTTGGTGTGGATTTCGACTTCCTTAATACACACATGCCATAGGTACCCGTTTATAGGGCAAGCAACCATTCATACAAAGAAAGAACAAAGACATGAGAGAGAAAAAGTACATCTATCGGGATTTGAACCCTGGACCTCCCTATCCCCAGTCAGGCACGCTAACCACTAGAGAGGATGGACGGCAAGAGATTAATTTATAAATTGCTTACTTGTACCTGTAATGCACTGTGTAAAATAGTTTAGGATAGTAATTTTGAATGCAAAATAAAGAAGTATAATATGTATCACAAAAACAACTGTACTTTTATGAAGGGATTCATTAATGAAAAGAACATACGTGTTTGAAAGACCATTCGAGGTAGTTTTTCCTGCCAGAGAAGAATGGAAAAACAGCACTATTGAAATAAAAAGCAATGATTTTATCTGGTTTACTGATGGATCAAAAAAAGGCAACCTCTCAGGACTGGGGGTCTGTGGCGTGGCACCAAGATTCAGTCTTTATAAAGGGCTTGGGGAACATGCCACCGTCTTTCAGGCGGAGGTTCTTGCTATCGCCAACTGTCTGTAGATAAATTTAAAGAAGGGCTACCAAGGTAAGCGTATTCTTATTTTCAGCGACAGTCAAGCTACATTGATGGCTTTCTACTCATTCCATGTCAAATCAAAAATTGTAATGGAATGCAAAAATCTCCTTAAGGAACTGCAAATGGGAATAAAATTATTCGTATTTGGGTGCCAGGGCATATAGGAATAGAAGGTAATGAAAGAGCTGATGAACTTGCAAAACAGGGATCCTCTTTTAATCCAATAGGAATGGAACCCTTTTTTGTGGGATCAACATGAAGACTACAAGGAAGGGAATTCAAAAATGGGAAAAACAGGAGATGAACAAATATTGGCGTGACTCTCCTGGACAGAAACATGCAAAAAGTATGATTTTCAACTCATCTGAGAAAATTGCATCTGAAATTCTTAGACTCCCAAGATTGAAGACTCAAGCAATTGTAGGCTTCATTACTGGGCGGGTAGAATCAGCTCATCATATCCTATATGAGTGTGACGCTCTTGCCCTTACAAGACTCACTACTCTAGGTAATCCATATCCTAAAGAGTTACACCTAAACTCCATTGAAGGCCTATCAGACTTTATAAACAAAGTAGGTAACCCAAGACAATGGAACTAGGAAAAAATTGGGCTTGGAGCATGGTACAAAATGCAACAATGCAGAGGTGCCACATATCTGACAAGCTCAAGAAGAAGAAGGGATTCATTACAATAAGTATACTTTTAATGGGAAATTTGAGCTTGATGTTTTTGATAATTTCATTTGTATTGAACTGTCAAAATGATTATGCTACTCTCATATCGTCTTCTAGATTTAACAGCTTGATCTTTTTTTTAGTTTATATAGTTTTATAAAATTTTTTTAGTTAATACTGAAAATCCAAATTCACACAAATAAGATCTAGAAAATTGTAATTGTAAATACTGGGAATACTTGAAATTTTTTCACTTGGGTTAATACACAGTTAAAGAAGACAAAAAGTTTTATTTGTTAAAAAAATATGGCATTTAAGTGTAAAAACAATTTTTTTTTTTTTTTTTTGCAGTGCGTTTTTTTTATTTAAACTTTACTCGTAATATAAAAAAGCATTTTAATACACATGATGACCCTCACTCTGTCTAGTGGTCAGCGTGTCTGACTGCGTATTTGGAGGTCCTGGGTTCGAATCTCGGTTCGGCATGGATGTGCGTTTTCTTTCTTTCCCTCCTGTCTTTGTATGAACGGTTGCCTACCCTATAAATGGGTACCTATCGCATGTGTGTAACGAGGAAGTCGGACTCCACACAAAATTATGGTTCAGTTGGTAAAGTGGAGCAACGCACTCCATATTGTCAGCCTTGCTGGCACTCTACAAAAATTTTTTTTCAGTATATATTTCTGAAATTTTGCGGCATACAAAAGTACCATGGCACGTGAATTACTGTTCCCACTATGTGATATCAAAATATAATGATGGGTGCATTCGTGTGAGTAAATGCACCAACGAAAACAAAATTCTTATATTTGCCACCCCTCACAAAATAGAATGGGATGGCATTAGGTTCTCTTATTTGAATAACAAATACAACTATTATTACATTTCCGTGGTAGATTATGATTTGCGGCAGGGTCCACCTTTGAAGCCTGGATGGCGAAGACTTTGGAGAAAATAATACGTTATAACATGTTTGTCTTTGTATTTTTCCCTTGAAGGTAGATTCGAAGCCATATCCAAATTCAATTCTTTATTGGTTGATTATAGGCTTACACAAGGAGGTAGTTCTACGTACTAAATTATATGCATGTCGAATTTTTCAAAAATGCGCAAATTTAATCATACCTTTACTCCATTATACTGTATAGTAAATGTCATTTGCTTTAACTCTTAAGATAATAGCTTTTATATATTATATTAATTTTAAATATGCATTTGGTTTTTATTGTATTATCGAATACCATAAGCTGAGAAGAGTAACAATTCTTTAATAGCAGCGCTCTTAAACATTTATATCTAATGCATTTCACTGAATACGTAAGTGTATATTGAATGAAGTCACGGTAACTTGAAGAGCAGGCATAATTGCACATGGCAAAATCTGCCGTCTATTTGTTCATAGATCTTGTTGAGTTTCTCGGTGTGTTCTGTAGCAATCGGTTAAACTCAAAATAAAAAATGAATTACCATCAACGGAATAGAAATGGTGGATCGTGGTAGTTTGCAGCTAACGAGTCTCAAGTCAAGATTTGTTTCTGTTGTTGCTTCAGCTTATTTCTTTGTACGTAGCCCAGAATTACATGGAAGAAGCTGGACAATAGTTTTTGTAATTTAGAAGCAACGACCAATCAAAAGTCCTCAGAGGTATCATTTCTCTTGGAGGACATTGCGAGCACGACCTATTTAAGTCGGCCTTTAGTGAACGCTAGAGATTTTCGGTTGAATTCGACACTCGAAGACTCTACCTTCTGATAACGAAAACGTTGCCATAACCAATCATGTCACCGCGGCCTTAAGTCTAGATTTCTAAAAAGTTTAAGATAACTTGATGTCATGCTGGATCTAAGTTTTGGAAACAGTTTCAAAATACCTGATCCATCGAGTAAAAGATTGGGCAATGTCGTTCAAGAGCTATAACTGACAAATATCGGTATTTGTTATTAAAAGGAGGAATTATTAGTAGGTTATAGTGTTTTCTACTCTGTCTTGTGATGTGTGAGCTGCCACAAAAAGTCGTAGATATCTGTGCGAGCACACAATAGTGAGCAATAGTGAGAATGACGCCCTAAGCTAACAGGCAAGCAAATCTAAATTTGTGAAAAGTTTAAGGAATTATGAAATATTTTTGTGAAAGCGCAGAGGGGCATAGCTGCTCGTTGGTACCTACATGTCCCGCGAGTACGTGTCATCCATGTCAATGAGAACTTTGCATGTACATGGCTGGTAACGACAAACCGCGCGACCACCATGCCCAAGTTACAGTGACAAGCTGGTGAAGCGACTTCTTTGGTTTTAGTTTTGAATGTACAAAGTTTACTTTTAACTGTCGAATGCTGTTGGATAAGATGAAGAATTTAGTGAGTAACCTGGACACATTTTATTTATTCACGCAGCCTTCTTATCATCTATAACAGCGGTTCCCAACCGCTGTTCCGCGGCACACCAGTGTGCCGTCTGAAGCATCGTGGTGTGCCGCCGGGTCTGGGTGTCACGGTGCTGTTCGCCCGCTATAAATCCTCCCGTCCCTCCCCCTCCCCTCCGCAGGTGTCATATTTGGTCACGGCGCTGTGCAGTGCTATAACTCCTCCCCCTGCAAATCTTGACAAGTGTCCGCCGTGTCCCCGCCCCCATGAGACGCAGGCAGACGCCTTACACAGTGTCAGAGAGACAACGGCTGCTGTGAGGAGAGAAAGTTTTTGAAAAGGAAAGAACTGAACTCTGAACAAAATCTGGAGCCAGATGAGAGCCCGAGTATCAGTGGGGATCAAAAGAAAGCAAAGATGGTTAAATTCTCTGGCGCAAAGCAATATAGCGAAAGCTATATTTCAGTTGGTTTTACTTTCACTGGAGATGAACACAAACCAACTTCACTGTGCGTGGTGTGTGGTGAAAAGCTAGCTAACAGTACTATGGACCCAAGTAAACTTAAACGCCATCTCCAAACGAAACATCCTTTGCTTCAAAACAAGAATGTGGACTATTTTGTTCGCCTGCGTGACATCATGGAGAAACAGGCAACTTTTATGAGAAAAGCAACAAAGGTAAATGAAAGAGCTCTTAAAGCTAGCTATCAAGTTGCTGAACTTATAGCCAAGACAAAAAAGTCGCACACTGTGGCAGAGACATTAATATTTCCTGCCTGCAAAGCTATTGTAGAGGAGATGCTCGGACCTGAAGCAGCAAAGGAAATAGCCAAAGTCCTTCTCTCAAACAACACAATTTCCAGACGTATTAATGACATGTCTGCAGGCATCGAAAATGTGGTTTTGGAAAAGATCCGTATCAGTGAGAAATTTGCATTGCAACTTGACGAGTCTACTGATATCAGTGGACATGCTCAACTCTTAGCTAATGTGCGTTTTGTTGATGGTGATGCAATTAGAGAAAACTTCTTTTTTTGCATGGTATTGCCAGAAAAAACAACAGGAGAAGAAATTTTTCGGGTCACATCAGAATACCTTGAACAAGGAGAACTTAAGTGGGAAAACTGCACAAGTGTCTGCACCGATGGAGCTGCAGCCATTGTCGGGCGCACCAAAGACTTTGTAAGCAGAGTGAAGGAAAGAAATCCAGATGTGATTATTACGCATTGTTTTTTACACCGCGAGGCCCTCGTAGCCAAGACTTTACCATCAGCCTTAGTTCATGTGTTGGATGATGTTGTGCGCATGGTACACATTGTAAAGTCACGACCCATGAAATGTCGCATATTTGCAGCTTTGTGTGAGGAGATGGGAGCAAAGCATAAAACCTTGCTGTTTCATACGGAGGTCCGGTGGTTGTCGCGTGGCAAGTTCTTGGTTCGTGTGTATGAGCTGCGGGAGGAACTTAAAGTGTTTCTGACAAATGAGGAGTCAGATTACGCAAAGCAGCTTGCAAGTGATGAGTGGTGTGCAAGGCTGGTATACCTGGCAGATATATTTCATCATCTGAATGAATTGAACACCCGAATGCAAGGCCGAAATGAAAACCTGCTTACAAGTAAAGATAAAATAAAGGGATTCCGTTCAAAGGTGCAACTCTGGCATCAATACGTGGAAAGTGGCAATCTTGAAATGTCACACTCACCATGCAATGGCAAGGTGTTCACACTGTTGCACTGTGTGAGATAATAGTTAAGCATTTAAAAACTCTTGAGGAGAAGTTGTTTTATTTCTCTTCAGTCTCCACTGAATGCCTTGACTGGGTTAGGGACCCTTATAGCTCAGCATCAGTTGTTGGAAAGGAAATGACTTTACAGGAGAGGGAGAAACTAATTGAAATGAGACAAAATCGTGGTTGCAAGCTAAGATTTGCTGATCTACCTTTGGACAGTTTTTGGTTGGATACTGCCAAGGAGTTCCCCCTTCTAGCAAACAAAGCCATTTTGACATTGCTCCCTTTTTCCACTACATATCTGTGTGAGATTAGCTTTTCAAGCATGATTGCTATGAAAACCAAATACAGAGAGAGACTGAGAACTGTTGACGAAGAGTGATGTGTGTGTCTTTCTTTGATTCCAGCCAGAATATCAGCTTTGTGTTCAGCCATACAGGCCCAGGTTTCGCACTGAAAGTATTTTATAATTTTTCACTATTCTGTTTACTTAATATTTCATAATAAAGTAATTATAAAATACTTTCTTTGTGCTTATTTGATTCCTATTCAAGAGAATTACTTTATTATAGTCAATATAGTTAGAGAGTTATAGTCAATTAGGCACAGAGTTAAGTTTTTAACATTTTCTAATGGTGGTGTGCCTCGTGATTTTTTTTCCCCGCGACAAGTGTGCCTTGGCCAAAAAAGGTTGGGAAACGCTGATCTATAAAACATCTACAATTAAAAAAGACTCTACAAGTCAGTCCAGATCGCTATTAAATGGACTTATATTAAATGGACTAGGAATGGCACTGTATTTCTTAAGCATAAGTTTTAAAAAAAACCCTATTTTCCTATGGTTTTTAGAAATTTTTCTCATCGTATATCATCAAACTTCCGGCTGGCACAGCCTGTTTTTTTATTAGCCTGGGTTCGAAGTTCTGGAGCATTTGCAGGATGGTAGCTATAACTGAAAACTAGTCTGACATATTACTTGTTGGATACTTAAGGGGGAGGAGTCATAAAATGTTAATGTTGAGAATGTTACTTGGACGGAGTTTAGATAAATTAGTTGGTATTAAATTTGGATAATTTTAATTATTAGTATTTGAATTTTAATCGAGTATTTTTGGGTACAAGTGCGAGTAAAGGTGGTCGATCATCGGTAATATCAGCTCCGATGCTGAACTGTATAATTCTACTGCTGCATAAGTATACAATTCGTAATTCAATAAAAATGGGAATTGTGGAATTATTAAAATCGACCTTTAGTGCTAGATAAATCTTTATTTCTGAAAGAATGAATGAATTAAAAACAAATTGACGTGTAAACGAGTGAAATAAACATGTTGTATTTTACACAGTTAATAAAGATATTAAGAAAGAAATTAGTGATTTGATGAGTCAAGAAGGATGAAACATGTCAAATTCAATGGCAAGATATCGTAGGTCCCTGAATTGAAGAAGCATAATTGACAGACAAGTTAATAATTCCCTGTAAATCTTCCAAGAAGTTAAAAAATTGTGCTTTGCAATAAAACCTTGGATGTAACAAGATGGTATTGTTTTATACCATAAAAATAAATAAACGAGAAGGATAATGGAATTTTTATAAATAAAAATCTTTTTAACAAGAGGTATTAAGTTAATGTAACTTGCAAGCGAATGGAATATTAGTGTAACTCACAGTGTACATATTTTTTTTCTTCTATAGTGGGACACTTGGTTATTGGCCCTCGCCCACAATAACTTTCGGAAACTGCCACTCTTTTTAACTTAACCCAGTGGGAACCTGTGAACTAAGTCACGGAGGTATGAATAGTATTGCCCACGCCACAAACACGTTTATAGGGAGGGCCACATTTATCCATCATCTCAAAAGAAAACAGACAAAGATACACAGAAAGAGAGAGGGGAAGGAAAAGTCCGTGCTCAAACCGGGATTCGAACCTGGGACCAACTGCCCTGGAATCAGGAACGTTTACCACTCAACCATTGGCCGGAACACTGAACATCATTTAATTTGTTATCGGTCTTATTTTGCCAACCCAAATAGAAGAATATTACAACAAATAAAGTAAAATTATAAAGAGAGAAATCAATGCCACTTGGTATCCATAACAAACTTGTGATAATGCAAGGTGAATTCGGAGCCGATAAACACCGGTTGATTCTTCAAGAAGATCGCTCTTTATTATACAAAATATTGATGTTACATCCCATCTTTTTATTATAATAGCTGAAAAAATCACGAAGTCGAATGATATCTTCTTCTTGGTTGACTTTGCACCCCTGGATGGCCCATGCCTTGTTTTAGTACATAGATATTGGAAACTAAAACCCTTCTGCTTCAATTTATTTAGCATTTTGTACCAACCCCAGTCAAGTTCAATCCTGATATTTGCTCCATCTGAGTTCCTTGTCAAGTCTGAAGAGTTCATTTCTCCCTCGTTCAGATGACACTAGATGGCAGCACTACATGCCAGTGGTGGATGTTCTATTTTTTGAAGCAGAGACCAAGTAGAAGTTCGTAGACCTTGGTGTGCCACCTCAGAGGTATTGATTCGGATAGGAACTTGGCTTACTTTGCGACCTCTACATATATAACTTGGCCCCAACGCCATTAATGAACACGGTGGTCTTTATCCAATTCCGGGATCAAACTCACTTCCTTTGGGTCGCGAGAACGACGCTCTCCCAGATGAGCTACCGCTGCTCATGGGATGGGCCTTAGACAGCTACATATTCTCATTCCAGGAAACCCCGTCACCAGTCTTACTCTTCCTGCTGGTTACATGTAAACATATTAGCTCATCCAGCACATCATCCTGCTATCTTCTTTTTTGGTCTTCACCTTGGTCTGTTGCACATTGGCTTCCAGAATAAGAATTTTGCAGCATGGTTATCAGTTTGTCTCTCGATGTGGCCGAGACAAGGTAAAAGACTTAATAAATTTCACTATTCCTTTAATGAGTGTTTCAATTTCCCTATTAGTTCTTATTCTCCATAGATTAATTACTATTTAACTGAATTGGTCTATATAACTTTCTGAATATTTTATATCCCTATATTCTTAAGTTATCTTTAAATGTCAGGTTCGAAATCTTATAGCCTATGCAATATAATAGCATAATATATATCGCTTTATATTTTTGGTGAAACTTTCCGCTTTAGTTGGGACAAAAAAAAAGATTGATTTCATGATCATGAATCTTTAATCGATGGTAGTAAATGGATGCAACACTTATCGCAGAGTTTTTCCCTGAATTTTCTCTTCAACCAACCTCACAATTGACTAGTGGCAATAGCTCTCTATTCGGGGTGGAAGGTCCCAGCCTCGATACCAGCTGTTGTTGATCAATTGGAGATAATTGTTGCGTTTCTATTTACTTCATGTAAATCTATCCGAGTGGAAAGTTGCTTTTTCCCAGGTTTCCTCTTTTGTGGCAAGTGAATATACCCCATTATTTATGAGAAGTCCCCTTTTTTATCGAGTGCTAGCTAAGGCTGGCAATAATGGGTGCGCTGCTCCACTTTTTTAGCTGAACCGTAATTTGTTGTGGAGTCCGACTTCTTCAGTACACACATGCCATAGGCATCTGTTTATAGGGTAGGCAACCATTCATACTCCATTCATAAAAGGAAAGACAGGTGAGAGAAAAAGAGAAAGTATATCCATACCCGAGCCGGGATTCGAACCTAGGACCTCTCAATCCGCAGTCAGATCACTAGACAAGGTGGGCGGTATGAGAAATCCTTCTTTTAAAGAAGTAAGCGAATGTTTGGCGCATGATATCAAAACTCTAATTTCAAATCACAGGTTCGGACATAGCCTCTGTTGGACTACAGAAGATGAATAGTCTGTTTTTAACGAGAGTATTTGTTAAAATAGCTACAGCTACTTGAAACTAATCTAAATTTTCTTATTATTATTATACATGAATACTGTCGAGTATATGTGAGCAATAATCAACGTGAAGTATTTTACTTTATAGCCACATTTTAGGCTGTCTGTGACATGGTATAAATGCTATCTTTTCAAACCATCTCCAAAAGTGCGTTCTCTTCGAGATGGAAGATGATCGGTCGACGCTCTGGGTTGTAACTCAACTGTCCGTGGGCTCGATTTCCTCCTCTTTGACAGATGTTTGCAGTCATTCGGAATCCACTTTAACTTATAAATCCTATTCACAATGGTCCTAGTGCGTAAAAATTAACCTTAGAGAGACAAATAAATCAAATCAAAAGTGCATCATGTTGTTCTGGGACGATTTAAATACATAAAAAAATGAAAAATCAAATACAATAAACAAATCCCTTTGACCGTAACTGCAACTGCAGATGTGTCGTTTGATATGTGCCTGAACAGTTGATTTCTGTGCGTGAATGCTTGTGGTACCGCTGATCTCGCCTATTCAGCGAGTCTCTTCAAAGTGACCACACACGGGACAGCATCGATCACCATTGAGGACAATTAAGGAATCGAATTATATCATCGAGAATCACCCATCTGCTCCAAGCCGTGGGAAATCGATATGCATCTTCTGTGAAGAGAGGCCACACCCATTATTGATGGTCTTGTACCACCGCCTTAATTTTTCTCCTGTGAGCTCAACTTTCACTTCCGCATATTTAAAAAAAAAATCTCTTATAATTTTGATCTATTTTTGGAAATTTCCTAGGATTTTTCGTTATAAATCGATATTTCTTATCTTCCTTTGAAACTCATTTTGACACTTTTCTAATAAATCCTTAATTCCGCATGAATTTAAATACTTGCTATCATAATTTCATTAATAGTGTATGAAATATCTTTTTTTTTATTTCTTCGGCTCAGAGAAATATGTTTGAAAGTTAGTCATATGTCTGGAGGTAGAAATGTAATTTTCAATACCTATTTTAAAAGTTTTTTTCTCTTTTATTATTAATTTTTTATTATACTTAAATTCTATCTTTCTTGTTACTTCTATACAACGAGAGATATAGTCTTTCTTCGATTACCAAATATTACTTGGTATTATCCAAGTAATATTTGGTAATCGAAGGTATTGTCCAAATAACACTTCTCTGATACGATCTCAATTTTTTATTAAAAAAAAACATATGATTTTTTTTCTTTGAATAACTACCAAATTTGGATGATCAGAGCATTTAACATCATATTGGTACATTCTCATCTAAAATCAGAAGGCTATTTTTCTACTGTTTGTTTCGATGAAGAAGAGCCCAGATAACCTTGTCAAACCTATTATTTCGATTACCAAGTTATTATCTTGGTATTATCCGAGTAATACATAGTAATCGAAAAATCGGTCTAAAGTACTACTAAAGAATTGAAGAAAGCATTACCCAAGTATTACTTTCTTCAATTCATAAGCAATACTTACCGAAGTAATTATAACTATATTATTATTATTCTATTAATAAAGTAATACTTACCCTAGTATTTCTTTCCCAAGTATTTCTTAAGGATTTTAATTGGTAATTCATTTCTTAAGTAATTACTTACCCAGGTATTACCTAAAACATCATATTTGTAATAGTCTTAAATAGTTACTATTTAAAATCGGTCTAAAGTATTACTTAAGTAAATACTTACCCAAGTATAACTTGATAATACTTGAGTAAGTGGTAAGTAAGTACTTGTTAATACTTATGTCTTAAGTAATGCTTACCCAGATATTACTTAAGACATCATATTTGTAATAGTCTTAAATAGTTATTATTTAAAATTATTTGTAATAGTCTTAGATAATACTTACCCTAGAATTACTTAAGACTATTACCAAGTATTCTTGAACTAATACTTACCAAGTATACTTAACCAAGTATTACTTAAGAAATACTTGGTAATACAAGTAATGAATACTTAGTAATACAAGAAATACTTGGTAGTACAAGTGCCTTGTTGGTCCCCTTAATGGTCTACCTACGTACAGTGATTCTCAACCACTGTGCCGCCTTTGTGTGCTACCTAATTCTTAAAGTGAGCCGCAAAATTTTAGAAATGTGTGAATATTATAATGCTTTTCTATTGCCAGTAAAGTTTGTTCAAACAAAGAAAACTACACTGTAAAAAACTAGTTTTTACAGTTAAAAACTGTTTTTATCTTCGATAACTCATAAAATGATATATTTATCCCACGTGAAGAAATTTCAAGTGTTCCCAGTATCTACAGTTATACTTTTCTAGATGTTATCTGTGTGAATTCGGATTTTCAGTATTAAACAGCATAAAAACGAAAAAAAGATCGAGACAGTTAATGTGGAATATAATATGAGAGTAGCATTGTGATTTTTACGATCCAATATAAATGAAGTTACCAAAAAACATCAAGCTCAAATTTCTCTTAAAAAGTATCCTTATTATTACATAGTAATTAATCTCTTGATAAACATTCTGTTGTTTTTGAAGTACAATTTATATTAATTTATTTTACATTCAAAATTATTATTATCCACTATTTTACACAGAGCATTCTAGGTAAGTAGACAACTTCTATAGTTTGTGTGCCGTTAAATTTTGAAATGGGGAAAAAAAAAAAGCTTCAGAATAGCTGATATAATTCTACGAATATTTTGTAATAAATTGATAAAATGTGTATTTTTTACAATAATCATTCACTTGAGTACATGTTTTTTTAGTTAAAAAAATACTATCAGGAACGGAACAAAGAAAAATTTTTATTTTTGTATAGCAATTTCAAAATTGAAATATAAAACACCGGTCACAGAATTTTTCGACTATATTTGGACTCCGATCATTACTTATGTCACTGATCTTATCTTGATCTTAATCTACTGACTTCAAATTTAGTAGAAATTTATCTCTGAAGACTTTATTTCTCCCTTCCATTGTGTTTTAGGGTATATTTTCTTTTCTTTTGAAATCCATTCGTAATTTTTTCTTCTATATCTAACAACTAGCCAATGAAACGTTTTCTACAATTATGCTCACTGTAGCTTTGTGGTAACATTGTATTCGAGACATTAGGGGATCGAGTTTGCTAAGCTTAGTGCCAAAACGAGACTTCTATACCTAAAAGTGCCCAGGCCTTGACAGATGATACTTACAGTCCACGAACTACAACGCCTCGGTAGAAGCCCGACAGAACCGAATGGAGGGCCGTCCTACCCAAAGGTATTAGGTCATGTGGTAAATGATCACTCTGCGTAGCATACAGTCTCGGGTTCTATTATAGCCACTTTAACCAATGGGAGATGGATGCTGTAATTTGCTTTCTGTATGCACATCAATCAGGGTGGGTATTTGAGAGTTTTCTGGGTTTCCTCCTTTGCGACATACATAACGATGCAAGTAAGCTGCAGAATGTGTCTTAAAGCTAACGGGTTATGGAATACTTCCCCATTACCAAACGTCTCGTAATTTGAACCAATGTTAGGCGACGTGGTCCTATCTTAACTGGTACTCTCTTCTCCACATCGAAGCCATCACAGATGAACGTGGACACTACTCCAACCCACGAAGGTCCAGCACTCCAGTGAGGGAGAATGTGGTCAACCTCCCAGTCACTGGCTGCGGCAAATAATGCTTCATTTTGTTGATTTTAAGGGTGAAGCTACTGCGATACTGGGGCTTTCTTTCCCTGCGACACACAGACATTCACCTAGGAAGCTAACACACCTTACAATGATCTTCAACCGTTAATATACACTATGAGGTGCCAAAATATTCTAGAATTATTTTGATCTAAATTAGAACATAAAAAAGATGTTGTTGTTACTTATGACACTTGGGGAAGCCAAGCCCGCCCTTCAGGGACTGGGCGAAGGAAGTCAGACAGAGCGTTTTCTGTTTTTGAACAAAACACCCTTCTACGAGAGTGGAAGTATGACTTTTAGTTCATAGATGGCAGCACCATCTGGGTCTTCCAATTTAGAGTTAGAAGTCAAAGAAGATCCATTGCCTCGCATCAACCACATTCAGGGGTATTAATTTGGAATAGGAAAATGGAGGACATTGGGACCCGCCATATTTTACGTGCTCCAGTCGATTTTAGTGAACACGATGCATTTTCGACAAGGACAAGATTCGAACTCTCTACCTTCCGTAACGAGAGCGACGCCCTAACCAACCAAGCCACAGTGACCCTATAAAAATAAAAAAGAACTCTCAAAATTGAAAAGATGTACCATTTCTTCAATATTTTTTACATTTGATCAATACTTTCAGCAGAGCAGGCAGCCGAATGTTTAGAGTTCTGGTTTCCAGTTCAATAGTACGTGGGTTCGAATCCCGCCTTGGGCAGGAAGGTTTGAAGAGGGTTCCTGTATCCACTTTGAGTTATACGTTGCGGTATAATTAATTGTGCAAAAAATGACCGTTGAGCAACAACCAATACATACTTTGATTTTATGATGGTTAAAGACGAAAATGTTGTAGCAAACATGTAAAAATTGCAATTTCAGAAATCATAGGGAATTCTTTTTACCAATAATAATCAAAAAAATATCAAAATTGTTAACATTTTGTGTGGCCCCTTCTGAAAAACCAGTGACATTAATTGGAATCACATTTTAAGAAACTCTGCTCTGCAGTCCCTATAATTTATGTGCATACTATAGAATAAAATTAATAAGCAGGAAGTGAGATATGCGAAAAAAATATTTACATTTCCTTCCGTCTTGGAAATAAGAAATCTCTGATTTGGAGACTTTCTTTGGAAAACTTCTCTTTAGAAAGCGCTTAATATTTACACTTTTCGCTTCCTCCAGTAGAGAACGTCGATTGGTTGTAATCTTTCAAAATCATAGATTAGAATTCTTTGAACTGTTAAAACCACATACCAAAACGAGCCAAATAAAATAAATTTGAGAATCCTTGCAAAGAATAAACTGTTATTATTTCTGTTGTTTTTGTTACATATGATATTTGGGGAAGCCAAGCCCACTCGTCAGAGACCGGGTGAATGAAGTCAGATCAAGCGTTATTGAATAGAAACCCGCCTACCAGGATGGAAGTACGACTTTCGGCTCATAGATGGCAGCACCTTCTAGAGATTGAAGCCAGAGAAGACCTGTCGGCTGGCTCCAAACACTCCCAGAGGTATTAATTTGGAATGGGAATACGGAAGACATTGCGACCACGTCATATTTTACGTGCCTTAGTCGCGTTAATGAACACGACGGATCTTCGACTGAGATGAGATTTGAACTCACTACCTTCCGGTAGTGAGAACCACGCCCTAACCAACCAGGCCACTGCAATCTCCACAAAAGACATTGAAAAGAGACGTTGGAGATGGATTGGACACGTCCTCAGAATGTCACCAACTGACCCTACAAGAATAACACATACCAGTTCATGCAAGCAATGTATTGTGGCGATAAACACGTTTCCTCGTGTACCTCAGGGGCGTAAGGCCAGTTCAGGTCTTTATATCGTTCACAAAAAACCCTGGTAAATATGAATTATGATTCTGAGGTTGCCTATTTTAAAAAAACCCTTAGCAATTTTTCTATCTTACACTTTTTTTTCTTTTTTTTTTTTGTCGAATGCCAGATGGCGTGAACCGTTTCTCTTTTCCAACTGAACCATAATTTCCTCAGTAAAACTCCAACTCAACCGACTTCCTCAGTAAACACATGCCATTGGTACCCGTTTATAAGGTAGGCAACATTCATACTCCATTCATACAAGGAAAGAGCAAAGATAGGAGAGAAAGAAAGAGAAATTATATCTCTGCCTGAACCGGGATTCAAACTCAGGACCTACCTATCCGCAGGCAGGCAAGTCGACCACTAGACAGTGTGGGCGGCATCTTACACTATTAATCCAGACGATTAAAAATAATAAAACTAATTAATGAGTATTCTTTTAAATATGATTTTGACGTGCATTTTTAAGAGTCAAATATTATATATAAAAATGATTCTCACAATAATGAGTTAGAATAGCTAAGTACAAATAAACTAAAACTATGTTTTATATTCATTGAAATAATTCAACATTTTATGCATATCACATGAATGAACGCTCCTGTCTGAAGGCCAATCAAATTAAATGGTATTGATTAAGCAATTAAAATAAGTAGAACGCGCTCTCGTGTCATTGGGTACTTTTTTTAGATCATAAATATTTAGATTTCAAAAGCAAAGTGGGCAGTTACTTCAAGTTACAGCTCATCATGTAAATGGTAAATCGTTTTTTATTAAACGGAATGGAAAAATTAATTTGAGAAAAAATACAAATAAAGAAAATTAAAAATTTTATTATGCACAAATAAAGATGTGTTTTAAGCCATAGTATACTTGAATCAATAGAAACTTTCAAGAAATAAAGAGTCTATAATCTATATGTAAGCAACTCGTACTCAAATAGTGAGCCCATGTGATTGTTTTCTTATAGTACCTGGGCCTGGAAAGAAATGCGACTCTCTCGTGAATGAGAGATAATGGGTTTCGTACCTGATCTAGCCAATACCTTCATGCTGAGAAGACCTATGCTTGTCAAAAGTTCTACAAGATTCAACATCCCTTCTCTTATATCTGGCAATAAAAAGAGGATGCCAACTCACATGTCGATCACATCATTTGCCCGTGATTAAATATATGAGATGGTTTTATGCGGTTAGAGACCTCGATAGTCATAAACTGGCAACCAAAAAATCAGGACATTAGCCTAAGATATTTATTTTAATGGGAAAGTCATCGTCCGCATAATAGGAAGGTGACGGGCTCTATATCTGACACAGCAGAAGATCCTTTATGTTCAGTAGTGGCGACAAGGGCAAGTAAAATAGCTCGTGGTTGCAATCTCCTTCAGCTGACGTGGTGTAGAAAAAAAGTACTCGCTCTGGTGTCGACCTCGTCACTTGGTAGTAGTTCATAATTAGGAATCGATTGGCTATGTTCAGTGACTTTTCAATTTGGTAGAAATAGGGATAATGGCACCAAATGAATAATTTTATAGGTTAGGTTATGACGGTCATTTTTGGAGCTCTATGCTGGTATGCTTGTAGCTCACATTAAAGAGGGCATCTGGAGATGATTTTTTTTCTTTTTTTTATAACTGAACATACATGCCATTGGTACCCACATCACACCATCACAAACCCGTTTATAGGCCGTGCCACATTCAGCCATCATCTCAGAAGAAGAAAGGACAAAGATACACTCAGAGAGAAAGGAAACGTCCGCCCAAACCGGGATTCGAATCCGGAGCCAAGGCCGGCGCTAGGGGTGGGCAAGCCGGGCCACTGCCCGGGGCGGCAACCTTAGGGGGCGGCAAATGGGCCCTAAAATTAAATTTCTCAAACTTTTAAACATTTTCTCTTTCTAAAATAATTGAGTTTACCTCTTTGCCCGGGGGGGCGAAGCTGCTAGCGCCGGCCCTGCCGGAGCCAACAGTCCAGGAGTCAGGAACGCCAACTACTCATAGAAATAAAAATATTAATAAAAATATTTGATTCATTATAATAAAAATATTTGATTCTGCAGAGTTAGCAATTTCGCTTAAATTAATTTTTTTTAAACAGAAATTTTTTTGGTTGCCTATTATTATATATATATTTCATTTTATTATTAACAATAATTAATTGTAATTATTAATAATAAATAAAATGTTATTAATAATAATTGTTATATTATTAATAATAATTGATAATACATTATTAATAATAATTATTTCGGTTAGTAAGAGATAATATTTCGATTTTCGAAGATATTGTTTCGAAGATATTCTTGTATATAACCATTGTTACCGAAAATAAACAAAAATTTTCAAAACTAAATTCTTTGAGCAAAAACGAATGAAATTTAAGTTATCTTTTATCCATTGTTATACATTAACTATAAGGCGAATCTAACGTGTAAATATTCTATTCAACATAGATAAAAAAAAGAAGATACAAGATAATATTGCACGATATGACAATAGTAAATGGATCCCTAATTCCCTTTCTTCTAATGATAGCACATAGTACGTAATGACAGAAAACTAGTGAATACTAGATATTAAGAAGAAAATAGATCCATCAGTAAGTCGTTATCAGCGAAACTTTTATTGTCAGTAATAAAAGCAAAAAAATCTCTCTCGCGAAAGTAAAACCGTTATATAAATATGGAATTCAGCAAAAATTTAATCCCGCAATTAATTAAAAATTTGATATTCTCTTGTTCCAAATGATATAATTTATTCTAATATTTTTTAATGCAATCTTATATTCTTCTCCAAGAAAATTTTATCATACATTTATTATTTCTGCAGATTTTATGTATCCCTATAAATGTTTTCTTATATGTAATGAGAAAAATAAAATACTTTTGTGTGCTCATCCTTTATAAGATTTCCTCTTAACCTATTAGTTATGACATCATGTTGTGTAGACTGCCTTATGGCTTAAGGTTATTGTAGGATATTCTAACGTTCACCAAGTAAATATCTTCAAGGGAAAATTATGTATACAAAAGAGGGAAAATTATAGGGATTAATAGGGAAAAAATTAAATCGAATCATTAATAGTGAAAATTATCGGAGTTAATAAGGAAAAAATTGAAGGGAATCATTAATAGGGAAAAAATTGAAGGGAACCATTAATAGGGAAAATTATAGGGATTAACATAGAAAATTATAGGGATTAATAGGAAAAAAATTGAAGGGAATCATTAATAGGGTAAAAATTGAAGGGAATCATTGATAGGGAAAATTATAGGGATTAACATGGAAAATTATAGGGATTAATAGGGAAAAAATTGAAGGGAATCATTAGTAGGGAAAAAATTAAAGGGAATCATTAATTGGAAAAATTCTTCATTAACAGTGAGCCGTATTCACATGCGGCAAGTGGAGGAAAACTCCCAAGCACCAACTCCAACCAAATTGTGATCACATGCAATTACTCATATGCAGAAGAATCTATCCATTTTTAGTTATTCAACAGTAGTTGGGTCCTTTCGCTCTGAAGTCCTACCACTACGCTATGGTGATTCAAATCTATATATAACTATGATACGATTCTATTATATATATAATAGAATTGAAATCAAATGTCACTGATTCCGTTTTGAGTCTGAATTGTGTTGTTCCACCCGCATATTACTCTGAACCTAGTCTAGGGTTGGGCTTTATGTAGAAGCAGCCATTTAGAGGCAGGGATCAAGTTAAAGACTCTCTAATACTCTAGGACCTGGATTTTGCGAAATTTGAAAGAGACTTCATCAAGAGAAATTGTGTTCACGCTGGTCAATTCCTATTGATTTTGATGTGATAGTTGCAGAAACGTTGTGATAACGCAGAGCGTAACTGGAGGCTGATATTGTACCGCGCTTCGGGGTTCGTGTTGATTGAGAGTTGAATAAAACAACCAGTTAATGAACACAAGACTTTTATTCGTAAAAATTCCAGCTGTAACAATCACAAATAATACAGCACAATTCGTCAGATACGATAAGAAACAGCTCAAAGGTCTCAAATACCTTAGACAGCTTTACTAGCAGTCACGACTAATCGTCTTCACAAAACTGAATACTAAACTAACTCACTTCTATGTCGGGCTGCGGTATTTATACCTGACTTGGTGGAGAAATCTACCAATTTCGCCAAGGTTCTGGAAGCTTCTAGGCTATCTCGCTAAATATTGGTCCTAGAGATTAGGTGATGGATGTTTCCAGAAGTATCTATTTCTCGCCAGTCGTCAAGTTTCTCGCCAAAACATTACCAAGTCACCAAATTATTAGAAAAACTGCTTTTAACGTACAACACTTCTGAATACCACAATTTTTGCCCAAAATGTGAGTATTTCCGATCTGTCTGAAGTATTTTATGACAAACACAATTATTATTTTTAAATTTGTAACAATATTACTCATATGCTAATCAGTAATATGGAAAGTACCTACTTCCTCTCTATGCGCTGTGGAGAGCCAGGTTTATCTTAAAGTCGAATTTGTCAGGACCTGCTATTGCACTGATAAGAGAATAGCCTAAAGTTTCTATCTTAAACTGTATTGAGGCATTTTATTATCCACTGTGTGATTGTCTTAGAGGATATTTCTTAAATAGTGACTCCTATTTACGTTTAAGGGAGGAAAGCCTGAAAACCCCCAAGTACACACCCTGCAGATGTATATAGAGAAGGCTGAAACGCAACACCCATCTCTTGTTGTTCATCAATGGAACTATCAAGGATTTAACATCAACAGCCTATTGATAACTACCCGTTTGCTCTGAAGAATGCTGTCCTACCACTTGGCCAAGAGGAGACTATTGTGTTAAAATGTTTATCTCTGACTAACTTGGCTTTTGAATTATTTATGACACTTCATGTGTCATAAATAACTCAAAAACCTCAACTTCACAATTACTAATTTCAATACTCAACATAATCAATCAGTTATTTAGATCAATCACTATAGGAAATATAGTGAATCTCTCAAAGGCCAACCTCACTTTTAATTTCCCCAATACTCAAATACTAATTTAAACTTATCATCAGTTTCAGTAACTCAATAATGTATGGCACCACCTGTAAATATTCAATCAACGGAACAATCATGTAATAATACATATGGCGTACTTATATAATGCATATAAATGTCTTCATACTGTGCCATAGGATATAAATTTTAAAAGAAAGGAGAAAAATATCAATGGCCTGTCTTGCCACAGAGTTTAGTTTAGTTAAAGCTAGGAATGTATACCCCTTTCCTAAGCAATTGCAGCAAATGAATATAAAGAATGATGTTTCATTTCGTAGGAGATATAAATCATTAACAATAACATTTTATCAGCGGAAGGGGTTGTAAAAAAGAAACATATTTAGGTATTTATATTAAAAACGCTTTCCAAAAAGAAAATATGAATTCTTATACGTATAATATTGAATTATTATTCATAATTATGTTATTTTAAATGCTGAACTTTTCCATTTATTTGTTATTATTTTCGGGGAATTTTTTAGCGGTGTTAATAGTTATGTCCCTCAAACAGAAATCAACTGGTCGAGCTACATCTACAACACGAAAAATAAATTAAAAGCTTTGAAAACAAACGAACAATGGAAAGCAAAATTCAAAGTTGTTCGAATACGCTCTTGCTCAAGCCCGTTCGAATGAAATAATTGACGAGCTACATCTGGAGCACGGAACCAAAAGACATTAAGTGCTTTAAAAGCAAACGAAAGCAAAATTTGAAGCTATTCGAGAAAGCACTTGCTAAAGGCCAATAGAATGGAACAATTGACGGACTCGGAACATCTACAGTAGTAAAGAAAAAGGTAATAAGAGTCTTAAAAACAAACGAACAACAATCAGCAAAATTCCAAACTGTTCAAATAAGCACTTGCTCAAGCTTGTTCAAATGGAACGA
>JAPDSC010069330.1:16143-33859 GCA_026290005.1 Latrodectus geometricus
ATATATATATATATATATATATATAATAAAGAGCACTTATTTTTTCTCTCAATTTCAAAAAAGAAAATTATATTTTGAGAATTTTTATCATAAAAATGCAAATTAGTATTTACTTTCCAAATAAAATTTCATTTTAAATAGAGACCATCTCTCCTTTATACCAATGTCTCTATAGACATTTAAAGCAATATCCTTTCATTGAAGATTCAGCTGACTTCTGGTAATAAAAATGCATTTCTCTACTTATTCTCGAATTTTTTTGTTTTATTATTGTTAAATCTTAAATATTATTTTTTATTTCTTAATTTTAATTTTTGCCTAATAATATATGCATTTAATTTGATTTTACAGAAAAAGCGTGAGAATAAAATATTCTCATTTTAGCAAAACTTCACTATATTCGTCAAGAATAAACTTCTTAATATTATTTCCACTGAATAAATAGTATTAATTACTTTTATAAAAGCATATTAATGAAATTTTCTCACTCTATAAAGGTTGCTATATTTTTACTGTTTGATTAAATTTACATTAAATATTTCTTTCATTTATAAAAAGTTCCTTAATCCAAAATAATAAAAAATTGTGCTGTGTTCTAAATAAAAATTTAATGCTTGGAAATATGCATACACTACAAAAATTTCCCAGCTCATAAAAGAATTAATATTTTTAAAAATTAATTTACAGTTTTTGATTATTAATAGTTTTATTTTCCTTGTACAAAATCTTGAATAGAAGTGTATAAATAACTAAATTTTGTGCAGTACACATCAAACATGAAATTTTTAGTTCACTTCTTTTGAATATATACAGTTCTACTAATCAGAGTGCATAAAGTGCCTTACAATATTAGAATCATGTGATTTTATTGTTTGTTTCAAATTATATACATTTAAGGAAACTATTATATCGAAAACAATGAATTCCTCTTAAGTGTATGCTACGGAATCGTGAACAGTTTCTAAATTTCCAAAACAATATTTTCTATATACATGCATAATTGAATAGTATTAATTTATTCAGTTCAATCTACTACATTTTTCGAATTTTCAACAGTAATATCCAATCCTTTTTTTTTTTTTTTTTCATATTTCTAAGAATTTTGTAAGATTTTTTTAAGTATTTTCTTAAGATTACACAATAGTTTAGAAACAATAGTAATAAAAGTTGAGCACGATAGTAATGAAAGTTTGTACTCAGTAAAAGTGTATATTGCGAACAATTCCATTTAAAAATTACAATTTTTTTTTTTTTTTTTTTTTTTTTGTAAAGTAGCAAATTTTAAAATAAAATGATAAAATGTGAAGTTATTATTAATTATATAAATTAATGGATATAATGTACATTTAGCACTTTATAAGTTATTAAGGCTAATTTTTCATATGCATGCATTAATTGAATAGTATTATTTCAATTGCGCAGTTCCCAAGTTGTTCCGATGTTCAACTACAATTTCGAATCCTTTTTCAGTTCGTTTTTTCTAATTTTACACAATAGTCACTAAATAAAATTTCGTTCCATGAAGATGCATATTTTAAATCTTCAGTTTAAAAGTTTCAATTTTTTTTTTTTTTTTGTAAATTATCAAATCATAAATTAAATCATAAACTAGTATTAATTACAGAAGTTAATGAATAAAATGTGCACCTAGCACTCCATAAGTTATTAAGGCTCCTAAAGAATTAAACAACAAACTCATTCTAAGTTCTATGAGACCCCATGCCGTCATGACTGGTTCATCTTCTTGGATTACCAAATGCAAACTCAATACACATTTCACGTTTTCGGATGTTAACGGTATATTGTTGAGTAGAGATTCGTGATAAAGCTCGCGGAGTTTCTCTTTAAGTTTCTTTGCAGAGAGTGGAATTCTCGTGGCACAAAACACTAGAGAAAAAAATGAAAATAAACTAACTACAAATTTAAAAGTAAACTCTAGATATCCAGCTGTACCTGAATAGTCTGATAAGCCAAACGCTATATAAGCGGCAGTAAAAACAGAAAGCAGGTGATAGGAAATTAACATCAGAGCAATTCCAGAACATTCGCTTTCAAGTTCTTGCACATATAGTGATATCTCATGCCATTTACGGCTATACCATGAAATGAATTCGTAATTCTCTTTGGTAGGAGATCGAACATTTTGCACAATTTGACTTGTTTTCCATGTTAATAGGCAATAAATTAAAGTTGCCACCCAAGTAAACATATATTTTTGAAAAAGATAAGTAAATACACAAATAGGTAGCATAATTTCTCCAATGGTTGGATGACTTTCAAATACACTAAACCAATATTTCACATCAGAATTATCTGGTTCATGTCTCACGCTATAAACTAATAACACAACATATATTACAGGAAAAACCACAAAAGATATTAAAATTATCACTACCATAATAGCATTTAATTTGCTTTGATGTTTGTTTAAATTGTTAAGACGTTTCAAACGAAATATTAAGTAAAATATTTTTCTCCTTTTCAGTGTCACCATGTACCACAGACAATAAGAAATTATTGTTAAGCACATATAAATAATCCATGATTCATGCTTAAATCCGACGTTGTGATTAATTAATATTAATGTGCCGATATTGTAAATGAAGGCAACATTTATGTAAACCGTATTGAAATAGCTGCAAAATAAAGTAGTATAATTAACAGTTTCAGTTTGCCTACAAAAATTTAAATGGTTTGGCAAAATTAAGCAATGTAAAAATTTTTCTAGTATAGAAAGCTCTTGATTTTTACACACTTTTTCACTCTTAACTCGAGATTTACGAGGTAATGTGGAATTTATCATAGTTTATATAGGCATTTATTCGCATATAGTTTAAATACTGATTTTCCCAATTTATAAAATGTTTAAATATACGTTTACTCAAATCATCTTTTCTTTTAACAGAGAAACGATAGGCAAAAACGAATTCTAAGATATTTAAATTTACAAAACTCACTATAATAATAAAATTACTGCTAACTCAACTTAATTTTCTCACAAATGCTTTTATAGCATTCAGTTCTTTACGTTTCAAAATAAATTACATTTTTAAGAATCAATTAAATAATATTAAGCTATATTCAAATGTAATTTCATCTTTAACGATATACTTAATTTTTAGAATTCAGTGTATTGAAACAATTTTTCTATTTAAATAGATCAATCAAACATTTTTGCAAAACTATCTGCTTGTAAAATTTAATTATAAAAATTTCTTTAACATTGAACTTTTTTTAATGTTACTTTAATATGAATCTTATTTATGAGCTTTTTGCAAAACTTATTTTATGCTCCCAGAAATACAAAAGTTTGGTTTATTGCATAATAAATGTTAAAAGGAGATTATCCCACAACAAGCAATCATTATACCTTAAAAATATGAATAATAAATTAAAACTAGCATAAGAGTAGTCACATAAATAATGAACAAAAACATGATATTATTCAAATTTAATTTCATTCGGAAAAAGTCTTTATTCAGAATAAATTGTCCTTATTATTTTATGAATAAAATTTTATATTGCTAAATTAGCTCACATTGTAAATGTTGACTTGAATCTATAAATGCGGAGATAAAATTTTAAATATAAATTATATACACAGTATTATAGAAAGCTACTGAATCATAAAAATAAATGTTCAACTCAATGTAACATTAATGTTTTCTCTCAGTGAACAGAAAAAGCATTTCACACGCACATTGCATAATAAATAAAACATCCCTTTTGAAATCCAATTACATGAAAATATATTAAAGTATAAATATGCGTGCAACTATCACGTAATCACTTACATCAAATAAATTATTTTTTCCCGAAAACATTAATATAGACTATATAATAAAACTAATAATCATATAAATAAGTAATTTTTAGTTAATTTTGTTTTTTAAACTGAATATATTTTTGCAAGTATTGATGTAAATGTCAAAGGATGTCATTTTATATTCAATTAATTTTAAAACATAAAAAAAATTAATTTAAGGATGATATTTACTTTAAAATCACAAACCTAAGCTGTGTAAGTAAAATAATATATTAAAATATAAAAGAGAGTACTTACAAAGTTAAAGCTAAGAACGTTTTTGTTTTTCTTCGTATTTGTTTTAAAATATTTAAATTGATTGATTTTTTATTGCAATGTTTTCATTGTACTGAAACACAATGCTTATAACAGTTTTCTATTTTTTTTAAAAAAATATGCTGTTAAAAAGTTATAGACAATTTTACTACTGCAGACATTATCAAACAAATCATTATATCACTGTGTAGTTGTGTTCAGAATTTCGAAACTTTAAATTTCAAAATACAGGTAAATTTTGGTCTCAAAAACCTCTTTTATAACACTTTCATAAAAGATATTTTATAAAAATTTCAAGCATTTTGCTAAAACTGCATTAAGAATAACTATTTTTCAGAATTTTTTAATGTTGTGATTACTTTTTAAAAGATTAAGATAAAAGTATTCCTTTTTAATGACATTCCTTTTTAAATTTCTTTATTTTATTGCCTAATTTAGATATGATATGCTACTGACTATATAAAAAAAATTTCATGTACAAAATGTAGTATTTTGCCTAAAATATAAGCAAAATATTATAATTAATTTACAATTACCACTACCACACAACTCATTACATAATGCAATATATATAGATAAATGATAAAATGTTACTACAAACTTTTCTTCATTAAAAGCACTTAATAAAACCCTTTGAATTCATTTAAGAAAAATAGCAAAATAAATTACATTCTGCATCATACAACTTAAAAATCTATTTAATAATTTTGAACCTTACACCTGGAAAACGTAAAGTTTTTACTTATTAAACATCTTTTTTTTTTTTTTTTTTTTTTTTTTTTTAATACAACTAATTGAATTCTAACAAATATATACAAAAATTTCTTAAAAATTATGCAGTTTGCTAAATTAACAAAAATAATTTCTAAAATAAAATTGAACTTTTCTTATGTAAACTGTATATTTTCACAATTTTTTGGATTTTTTCGAATGTAAAATAGATTTATTTTAAAGAATAAAATGTAATTTCCGGTCAACGCTTATTCATAGTATATTTCCGTTACAGAATGAAACAGCGACATCGATTTACCACCGTCGAGATCTGTTTACATCCGCTTTCGAATCGTTGAAACACAAAAATGTTCTATGTTTTTAAACCTAAAAATTCAACTACATTAGCTTAGCTTAAAGGAACTGTGTGTTTAAACTCCTCCTCCACATCGGTCAAGGGTTTTAAGAAAATAAAAATCTCCTCTATAACAGAAAAGTTTTTTTAACAAAAAAAAACTACCCAGAACACATTTCCTAGCCGAGATTACCAGGTGTTATTGAATTTAAAATGACCTGCAGCTATCGAGAAAAAAAGATTTTTTATCCAGAAAACATGTTAACACGGAAAAAAGATTTGAATGTTTAATCATAACGGTACATAGGCATGACTTTCAGATGTATGTACGTGTTCCTATATTCAGAATACTTAAAGTTTGTAAGATTCCATTTTCCAGACTTTTATTAGCCTATCTGGTTGATTTACACTTTCAAAGGGAAAATGTGTTATCCTCTATTTAAATTGACCAAAGAATTTTGAAGAAAATGTCTTTTTTAATTCTTGCAATCGTCTTATATTGATTAATTCAATAAAATCTTGATTTGAATTTAAACATACATAAAACTTAAGTATTTAAATAATTAAAATTCTTAACACTGAATGAAATTATTAAAAACAAACATTTTTTGCCAAATATATCTTCAAAATACTTAGCAAAACAATTTTGATGAATTTTGTATTTTTAATTTGCTTAATAATTTGAAAAGACGAAACTATCGTAAATATATATATAAATATTAAAAAAAACACATATCAATAAAAAAGAGTCATTTTCATCGTATAATAGACAAAAGAGCTTCATCGAAAAAGAACAATTAGAATTTTGATCATACATAGTCAAACATAAATTTTAATTCTAGAAATCAAACAGAAGATGTAAGCTCAGCATTTCCCTCCTTCCCCCCCCCCCTTCTCAAGACAAATCGAGGCAGAAGCATGTGTTTGAGTTTTCCAGATTTCCTTCCATATCACACATGAATATGGAATATCATGAAAACATTATAATTAAAATTTCACTTTCTCTCAAAAAGTTATGATTAAATTTCATATCTTCTCCACGTTTTTTAAAAGTTGATTGAACTAAAGTATTAAATTTTCAATTTCAAGCATAATCTTAAATAATAATGAATACATTTTTTAACAAATTATTTCCTTAAATATAACATAATTTTGTAATTAATAAGTTTTTTGTAAAAAATAATTAAGCAATTTTTCATAACTACAACAAATATCTATGTAATTATTATATATCAGCAAAAAATCTTATTTTTCACAGATATGCTTATAAAAATAAAAATAATTAGTTTTCACACACACTCGACATAAAAAAGGAACTTTCATCATGGAAATCGAATTTATGATTTAATAACAGTGCAAAGTTAAATACTTGTTTAAGGAATTAAGAAAAATGTTCTTAATTTTTTTTAATTCCTTAACTACTGTAAAAATGAAAGAAATTCATTAAAAAAATTTTTTTTTAATAAATTTCTTCCATTTTTACAGAGGTTTCCGTTTTTCTAGAATTTTAATATTTTCAAATAATCAAAATCTCCATTTCTTTTATCCTTATTTAATTTTAATTTCATTTCTTTTTATAGCTTTTCATGAGCATAGGTAAATAACACTTTAAATATTAATTTGAAAATATTACTTAAAATATTTTAACCGAATTCATTTCTTTTTTACTTATTAAATATATATAAACCTCGACATCTAAATTACTAAAGATAATACTTATAAGTTTTACTATGGGAAAAAAATATTTTATACTTTATACTAATACTTTACTTTTTACTAATTATAAGTTTTACTAAGAAAATTTTTAATCCTGTTTTCCGTTATTAAAACATTAATAGTTTTTGCCATTCTTATAGATTTTAACTTTATTCTCTCCTGTAGGTGGTAATCCCACTACTGCTTGTTTGTATTTTTTTAAATCTTGACAGCTTTTTCTTCAGTAAATGAAGTAATATATCTCAGATTAATAATTCTATCCATATTAATTTCATATATTTTAACCTTACCATCATACTGCTATGGCACGCGAGTCAGATTTGGCACGCACCCTGCTACTTAATATTGTGATATTAAGAAGAGGTGTATAGTTCACGTCTTAAAATTATATTTTTTTTATCTATATCGAAAGAATAATTTCATTTCATGTTATTTCTATTTCAATAAATACATTTAAAACATACATAATATACGTCTTAATTTTTTATTTCTGTTGAAAAAAATTGCTTCTCTTTTTACTTTAATAAACTTTTAAATCATGCTCATAATTAAGAAATAGTAAAAGTCAAAATCTATATCCTTGACCTCTGCTTCACAAATTATTCTACATACATTCGAACTGTTTCTAATATTTCCTGAATGACATTCTAAATCTTATAGGTATATTGTTTTGGCACCTACTTGTTTGCCGATCATGTTTCATCCCTTGACATCTTCATAAATTTTAAATGACATTTTTCGTAAGCAGAAGAGGTAATCATAAGCCCGTAGGTAAATTAATTAATCCCATTTTTTCCATTTATATTTTTCAAAATTCTAATAATCTGCTCATTTTTCTAATATTTATTTTTTCCAATACATGAAATATGAATATTTTGAAATAACGTAGTTTATCAAATATAATTTGATAATTCTTTAAACTTGGCAGGTTTTTTAAGATTTTCTGCGGCCCTTCAAGAAAAAATAGTTTTTATTATGGTTACGATTATATTTTTCTTTCGGTACATAGGGGTTGTTCTTGCACCAGCATGCTTCCCTGTATTCTAACCCTGACTTCTGCTCTACCACTTAGGAGACAGCCGGGTAGGTAAAAAGTTATTTTTCTTATTGCACTTTTCAAGCTGATAATTTTTTCATTATTTTTCAATAAAGTATATTGACAAGATACAATTAAGTAACATTGGCCAGAGATAATTCGATGCCTTTTAGATATTTAGAATTTTAAGGTATGTTCTTAAAGTGGATGATTCATGTTCTAATATAGGAAATAATCATACTTCATTTAATAGCTCATGTAAACTCTACCTATTCTTCTAATTTTATTTATATTTTTTTCAATCTTCAGTTTATTCTAAAATAGATAAGGCAAATATAACTCGCTTGGTTGTGTTTTTTTTTTTTTTTTTTTTTTAAATTTCGACTCTTTTAAATTTTATTCTATACTCAATTTTCTGGTGTTTAAAATTTTAATATTAAGTTTTGGAAAAATAATTTACTAATGCGTGAAGTATTCATACTTCTTTTATGGTTAGAAAGTAAATTATACCAAAACGTTTGCACACTTCACTATCTTGTATTTCCAAAGTTTTGACAATTCTCCCAAAAGGAAGGAAAGCCTTCCTCGAGATGATAGAGCGTGCAACTTCTATCAAACACGATATTGTGTAGCTACTTAATTGCAAGTTTCTTTTTTTATGCTCTGATAATTAAAAATCATATTTGATTTCTCAATCGAATTAGCGATAAACTTACAAAATATTCTATTTCAAATTTTTTTTTTAAATTTTGAATATTCTTTAATAAATAAAATCTTAAATATTTCAGATTAATACAAGCAAGTAAAAAAAATTCTGAAAATGACTAAGATACAAAATTGCTTAATAGAATATTGGAGACGTTGAGAAAAATTTTCAAATTTTTAGTTTCTTACTTTTTTAATCGAGGAGATAAAAATCACATCTGTTGTTCTTAGTTAATGACTAACACAAGTTCTTACATAAAATTACAAGAGAAATTTATTACAAGAAATTTTTTTTCTCTCACTATTACTCCCTATTATTTACATTCTTTAAAATTTTGGTACTTGTAATTTTCATTAGCTTTGTGTCTTCCTTCACAATGTCTTATCTTCAATATGAAGTCAATTAGTACCTTCGTATTAGTTCATTCCACATTTATTTTCTTCCTAGATTTTATCTTCTAACATAACAAAATGTTCTTCCACTGATTCTACCCACAACTAACTACAAGCCAAGTCCGTCCCAATAAACAAAGGCTTCTTGGCTCTCTATATCCAAAGCAATACCACTTCTAAATGTCCCTAATATATAATCTTCATGTAACTAACTCTCAACTTCATTGAACAACCTATTTGGAGCCTTTTATAGTAACAAGTTCTGATAGATTTGGTACGAGATTTTTCTTCTTCTTCTATGTCTTCAGTTATGTATAAATCACTTAAATAACATATCTTGTTACATTTTATGACCTTGACACATAATATCTGGTTTTCTGAATTTAAAGTAGATTCTAATTAAACATTGATCTTTATAAATCATTGTTTTGTGATTGCTTCTAAAATATTTCCTAGAAGAAACGTCTACGTATTTAAAATACATGATTAATATCTACAAGGAAATAATTTAAAATGCAACATAAAAATTACTTTCTGTGTTACTTGTAACAATGCATATTTCTAATAATATAAGAAGCTTTCTCAATTTTACTGAAATTAAAATGTTCAAAATATAACTAATAGTGTTGGTTAGTCTTGAAAACTTGTTTTTTTTTATCAAATATTTTTATAGCTATTTTGATGAACATTATTTCCTTTTTTTTTCTTTATTTTGTCTGCAATATAAATTATAGAATTTTAATAAAAATACTTATTGTGTGAAAACTCATAATATTTAAGTTGGACAACCATGTAAATATTTTGCACTAATCTGTGTAAAATTTTATTTAAATTGTAACTAAGTATTTCATATTTTATTGATAATTAATAATTAAATTAAACAAATAATATTCCAAACTTATGATAGGAAATAAATTTATTTTTAACACTAAAACTACCGAAAGGGGTCATTTGACCCATTTTCCCATTAATTTTGCCGAATAAAAAAAATCCCCGGTATGTTTAGCGTTAATGTACATTTTCTCAATACATTAGTTGGATCACATTGTTGAGAAGTTGTTATGGATGGTATATCGCTCAATGCTCATTTTTTGCTCACAACGGCTATGTATACATAAATTGGGACCCTATGTTTTAAAGTAGATTCTGTTCTACACTACTACTATATCCACTACAAACATCCAAACTTAAGAAAAGATTTGAACCCACGAAATGTTTAACCAAAGGCAAGACTGCAAATCACATCTTGTTATGGAACAACTTCACATGATTAGTTATAACTTTATTGTTGGAAAGATTAATCAAGAATATAAATAACATGATACGTTTGTGAAGCAACTGATTAATTTAAACTAAGTCTTCATTCTAGTCCACAACATAAAAGAAACAAACTGAAAAAATGAAAACTTCATGTTATTTTAACAAAAACTTTAAGAAAAATCCCATCATTATACCTATTTTTTCCCCACTACAATAGTATACTGTTAATGCTTAAAATATATAGCAACTTAAGCATGTGGGACTCATTGAGCCACTCTTCACCAGGCTTCTCAAATCTCAACTCAAGAATGGAAAATATAATAAACTGTATGCTTACATTTGAAATAAGAATTTCAGTAGGTTTTAAGATACACTATTATTGTAATCACAGTAATATTATTCATTTTAGTATTATTATGTAAAATTCTACACATAATGTATACAAAATACAAGAACAAACCCATTAAATCTGTAATTAATAGCATTCCTTTTCATATATAGCCAAAGCATAACATTTGCAACTAATTCTGAATATTTAATTCAACATTTTATTTAACTTTAGTAGTCTACATATAGTCGGTAAGTAAAAATGGTATTAACTATTAATCCAACACAATTATATCATTTGGACTTTCATATTTAATCAATATAATTTACTTAAGACACAAATTTTTAATGGCATGATATAAAAGATTAAGAATGTAAATGCAAATCTGAATCACAAAACTCTCATCCTTTCAAAACCAATTTAACATTAAAATACAGAAGACTATTTATACTATAGATAGATAGAAATACATACTATAAAATTAATCATATCATTTTCCCTTAAATTTACATTATAATTTTAAGACCTAGTAATTTAAAATACTTTAAATAAATAAACTAATATTTAATAAAAATTATCATGCTTAACATATAATTTTTTAGACCTAATCTAAAAAAAATGCTTACATTTGATTTAGCTAGATCAGAGTTAGTTATTTCTGACAAATTTTTCAAAGCTAAAATATAAAGTATATAAGTGTTGTTTTGAAATTGGAATTTCAAGAAGGAAAATTGACTCAAAAGGATTAATTTCGCTGCAGAGTAACAATGAACTAATAGCTGATAAAAGTAAAGAAGAAAAAAAACTTATGTACTGTTTATACAAGACATTCCCTTGATAATATTTCACAACAAAAACCAACTATTTTTATAACATAACAAACTAGTTGATGATTGATTTAACTCTACATACATTATAATTATTAAAATCTCAATTGCCAATGTTTTCCTCCATTTGCTTTCTACTTGAATTATTTTAATTCACTGATTAAATTTTTTATATGAAGGTTTAAAGGAGGAAGGTACATTTTTTTTTATAGAGTATTCCAAATACAAGCAATAACTGAAATGATACACCAAAAAAGGCCAATGAATATTGTAAGTTTAATAATACAAAATTAAAAATTTTAGTATACTTTAATATTTAAAAATTCGAGTATTAAAAATTTTTTTTTATATTTTTTCTTTTCAAAATTTAGAAAATTTTAAGAATGACAAAAAATCAACAGATTGTTCAGATGGTTTCATGGTTAAAATAATTCATCTGATACATAAATTTATTAAAATTAGCAGCCCAGCTCTGATTACCAATTACAAGTTGTGTGAATTCAAAGAGTAAATTGTAGCCCTTATACACTTCTTGACCTTGGTAACAGCCCTGTTTTATATTAAATGGAAAGAGTACAGTATCATGAATTGCCATGCATGTTACAATGAGATGTCTCATTATATATATATATATATATATATATATATATATATATATATATATATACTTAACATTTAATTACATATTGCTCAAATATTAAATATGAAGAGGCAGTTATAATGAGTGTTATAATATCTAAGATTTTTTACCAGTTTCAATTCTAACTGGGCAGAAACTAAGTTTTAAATGGATCACCTTAAATTATTCCAAACATCCATGAGTAAGACAACAGTTAAATAAACAAAAGGATAAGTTGAAATGAAGAATAGAACACTAATTATACAATTGCTAGCTCATTAGATATCAACAGAGTGATATATAATTTTTCTTGTAAATTTATTAAGTCCTTATAGAAATTTAAAATCATAAATATCTCAAAAGAAATTATTGAAAATTGCAAACAAATTCACTAAATCTATTCATCAAATTATAAAGTATTGATGGAACAAAAATGTTATTATTTCACTTATTTTGAAATGGTTTATTTTTCCCTTTTTAAGTACTTTAAATGCAAATTAAAATCACAGTGATGAGCCTGTGAACAATTTATTTCTATGATGTGTTTAATTTCAAAAAAAGTCAATGTTTCAGGTATCAAACTTAAATTTTTATACAGTTATGAAATATTCTACATCAATTAACTAATATATTTAGCACAGAGGAGAAATTCTCATCTTATTATTTTTATCTCATATTTCTTTTTATCTTACTATATTTTTTTGCATAATGTTATAGTAAAATCATGCATAATTTATAAGTGATTTTTCATTTTAAATATTAGTTAATATAGCTTATAGTTAGAGTTTAGTTAAAAATCAATTTATTATGCATTCTTCTTTCACTCAAAAATCTGTTTTAAAATTTATTAGATTCATTTATTCTTTGCTTTTTAGATTCATTAATCAGAAATAAAACTGATAATTTAATATAACAAAAACCAATGCATGTGGTTTTTAAATTAGGAAGCACTTTTGTTATTTACAAGACACATTCAAAATACTACATAAACATTTTATTTGCATTTTCTATGGATCCCTGTGAAACATTTTGTTCACAAAATTTTAAATTTTACATCATATTGCATAATTTAGTGATCACTCTTTTCTAAATATGGGAATACAGGTCTACCAGGTTCATCATGAGGCCAGAAACTAGGTGTCTTGTATGCGTTGAGTTTTGGATCAGGGAAATAATCATAAAATTCTTCAACAGTCATTTCAGCAAATGGCATCATATCTTTCCACCATTTCATCTGTAATTGCAAATTATTTAATATTGTGAATACATTCTTATTAATAACGTATACATCATCATAAGCACAAATATTATATCATTTTACAGACTTTAATACAAATGTAGCATTACAATGGTAAAAATAATCTCTAGTAAACATTAATATGTAATACAATCATAAAAGAATGATAAAAGACAACATATAGTAAATAATAAATTTGGCTTTTTAACTTATTTTTATACACATATAGTCAAATAAACAAAGGTATATATTATAAACTCTTTTCATAAGCAACATACTCTAATAACCTCAAAATTTATTTTGGAAACTGACATTGATTAACACTAAAGTTAATCAATTATAAAAAAAAATTGAGCAATACATGAAAATGAAATAAAAATATTCATTTTCGGCAGTTTTTTTTATTTTTTATTTTTTTTTTTTAAAATTATTGTGAGGAATAACATTTTCTTGTTTAGCAAATAAAATTAAAATAACAATAATTAGTAATAAGGTACTTATGACTAATTATCATTATTGCATATTTAAAATAATAAATTATAAGGTTAATTGTATATTTAAAATAAAACAGAACAAAATTTTGAATCTGAAAATTCTTAATATAAACTAATTAAATTTATTATTAAATCTTGCAACAATATTTAGCACTGTAATTTTTTTCAACTACTAAAATTCAAGAATTTTATTAACATTATATAATATGTAATCATCTTATATTAAATATATTAATTGAAACAGAATGTGTATAAAACTGCAAGTGTTGAATCTGAATATAATTAAGATTAGATTTAGATTCTCTGTCACTAAAAATTATTCCATAATGATATGTACACTACTTTACTTCTCATCAAATTTCTAATAAGTTAGATAAGAGTTATAAATATTAACATATATTTCCAACAATTTTGATTATTAATTTCAAGGCACATATTGAGTGAATTAAAATTTTATATACATAAATATTTATCATAATTAATAAAACTTTCAATCAATATTTTCATACATGCGAATTCTTGAAATGATCATTCCTTTCCTTTTTAGAAAACTTTTAGAAAATCTGAAGCTGGTGATAGCTATGAAATAATACACTTAACGAGGAAAACAAATTTTAATCATTATGGAGAAATAATAATTCAAAATTAAAATAATCCTCCTAGCTATGGAATTAATTTAATGACAATTCTAACGAATAAAGTCATTTATGAATCAATTTCCTAATTTGGAGCATTTTCTGGAAAAACTTATATATCATGTAAAGTTATTAACATGTTAGTATAACCTTATATATAATACACCATCATAACTAAGGAAAAATAATGTAAAGATTAATATATATATATCAAAAATTTATAATCAATCAATACTTTATGACTTTTCTCCAAGTCAATCATTTCAAATTGTATCAGTAATTAAATATACAGCAAATTTTGTAATATTTCAGATGAGACTTCCAACCCAATATAAAAACAGTATGATTAAATATTTGAGGAATTACAATGGTTATCACAAATAAAGGAAAAACCACAAAAATGGTAATGCAAAACATTATACACGGAATTTAATGAAACTTACACATTATACAACATAAAGGAATGTATAAAATAGCATAAAAAGAAATCACCAGACAATTATGGTGTTATAAAAATTAGCATTTATATGCAATGAACAAGTTGCAACGCGATGTAAATTTGGTAAAGAGAAAGTGCCTTTAATATGGGATATGATCATCCTGAGAAGCAATGCAGCACATATAACAATGTGATGCTCTTAATTATGCAGTTTATTAATTGTGTAAGGAGTGCAAGCCATTACTCTTCCAAAGCAGTTGAAAATGTAGCTAGGGTCCTAGGAAGGGGATTGATAGCAGCTATGGAGATTCACAGGCTATGTCCCCTGCTTAAGATAAACAACCATGATGCAGCTACCTTATGGCCTTGTAACTGTTGTACTAAAGCATCGCATATTGTCCCAGAAGGTGTTCTTTGTTTTGCCTCTAGTCTCCTAATAGATCACCATTGAAAAAGTTCAGTCAAATGATGCCTGGTGGTCATTGTTACAATTTCGCTATACCATATTTTTAATCTCAGACAAGCTACAATTGCTGCCTAGCTCTGAGACATCCATTTTTATGCTCATCACAAATGATGTATTCTAACAGCACCACCAATATCATTCAAAATATGATCATTTAGCTCATTTTATTTACCAATAAATTCAAATTTCATTGAGATTAGCCTATTTTTAAGAGAATCATTGCTTTTGTGAGTTTTCCTTAATTTTTAGTAACTAGTGCATATAAGGAATATAAGAAAGCTTTTAATTATAAGCAGCTTTAATATTAGCAGTAAGCAACAGCTTATACAGCAAATATGGCCTGCCAACGATGAGTTACAAAGAAAGGGATAAAAGTTTTGTTTTCTCTACCCCAGGAATAAAAAATAGTATTTTTTCTTTTCGTATCCCAAATGAAAAGAAAAATTATTATTTTTTATTTTAAATAATTTATAAAATTATTATTATATTGAATCCCATGCCAACTGATATATAGCTATAAGGAAAATGTAAGAAGTATTAATCAAAGTTAGTTCCACAAAACAAAAAGAACTGCAACTATATACTGCTATCAGCAAAATGTATAGTTTTATAAAAGTAAGTAATAAGTCAACAGTTATTACTTGCAAAGCTAAGCTGTTCGATCTCAGGAACATCTATATATAACTGTAGATCTTGCAGGAATGAAATGGACTAATGGAACTCACGCTTCATTGTTTACCTGGAATCTGTATTACTGGCATAATTTTGATGTTAACAAATTAGTTACACAACCATAAAACTACAAAGATGATTAGAATTACAGATATCAGCAATCAAAAGATTTAATATTGCCACTGCCATATTCAAGAGCAACAACTATGTGCAAAAGAGCTGGGATTTAATTATTTAATAAAAGAATTAATTGACTCAACTACTTTTCATTTCCCTATTATGGTTTGAACAATTGACAATTTATGGATTTTATAGATAGATAATATTGATTCAATAGAGATTCTTTTATATTATTGTCAAATATAGATGTTATGTGGATAAAGAAAAATAATAGGGTTTTAAGGTCTTTCAAGTGTCAATTAGAACTTATTGATGTGACAGACAATTTGATTAGCCTAACTAAAAATTTGAGAAGAAAATTAAAAAATCAAATTCTGCTGAGCAGATTTTAACTGATCAATGCAATTACTGTCTTCAAGTTGAAATCAATCTTTTCAAAAAGTAACTTTCTGAACTAATCAAATTTTTTTATCAATTTTCCTTTTTTGAGGCAGACAAAAAAATTTATTCAAAGCAAATGTATTTGCTCCTAGGCTCATTTGCAAAAAGATATTCATAAATTCTAATTCACATAAAATTTCTCAATTTTTTTCTTTTTTTTTTAAAAAAAAGAAAAAAGAAAAAAAATCATAATTTTTTCTTTATTTCACATTTGAAAAATTTCAATTTGAATTGACACATGATCAAAACAAATCTAAAGTTATATGTTTAGAAAATTTTTTACTTTTATACAAATCTCCTTTGAATTTTTGCATTAAAAAATAAAAGTGACATTTTGTTTGGCACAACTCATACATATATATAAACTATTATACATCATGTATTTATATCTTAGACTAAACAAATTACACTTAATAATGAATTAACAGTTCAATATTAATATGAGACTCATAACAAAATTTGAAAAAAATATTCATATTTTAATTTTAATAATATATAATCATTCAAAATTTATTAATAAAATAATCATTCAAAATTTCATTTATATGCATAACTTTGACATGCTTTTTAACACTTTTGATCTACCTAAATTTTTGTTCAATCGTTAAAATCTTTAAAACTTTTTACAACATTTAAAAAAAAATATTCTGATATCTATTATTAATACTTCAATATCTCAATATCTGAAAGGGATAGTAATTTTCACAAAAATTTTATATCTATAGTTTAATTTTTTGTCAATTAAAGAACATTTACTTAGTTACTGTATTAATATGTAAATAAAATTTAAATATATATTTAAAAGAAATTTTTAAAAAAAATTAAATTTCTTACAAATGATTATGAATTTTGATATATTCAAGTTAACTGTATCATAATTTAATTCTAACCTTAACTTTGAAACAAACTTCCTTTTGGAATGGTTTTAGTATTTAAAAAAATTCACAATTCATTTATATTATGCTCATAGTATAGATTTAAAGATTCTATGCTATGAGAAAAAACTTTCAAACATGAATAAGTAGTTATTCATGTTTGCTATTTTTAAATAGCTGGGTTACAAATATACTATATATTAATTTATAAAATGGTAGTTTGGAAACTTTCAACAAAATTAATGAAGAGGCAATTCAATCCAGAAAATAATTTCAACAATCATTTTTAAGTAAAAAGTATTTTCT
>JAPDSC010069330.1:33869-47981 GCA_026290005.1 Latrodectus geometricus
TTTTTTCTTTAGATAAAATGGTTTTTTGATACTTAAAATTATGGGAAAGCAATGAGATATTCTAAAAGTTGATTCTTTTTTAAAAAAGCCTTGAAAAAAACAATGATTTACATTTGACTTAATGCACATCATCAAAAGCAATGAATAATAATCACTTTCTGTTTGCTAGAATTGAAAATCTTTTAATTATTTTATTCATTTAAACATTATCAATAAACACAAAAAACTTTTACTATGCATTCATCTTTTCAGTTGCTTATTGTTTAATTTTTAAATTAGGGAATTTATTTAAGTATTAATTTTTGGGTTTTAAAGAAATTGATTTCAATGCATAAACATTTTCATAAAAGCTTTAAGAATGATAGTACAATATTTCACTATCCCACCAACCAAACATGTCAAATATTAGGTTGGGGAAAAAGTAATCCATTATTTTTTCGGTAGACAGCTGTAGTGATCTATATCTCATCAGGTATATATCAAACAATTTCAGATTTATGCTCGTTGGAAAGGCGACATTTGACACTAAAATATCCTCTTGCAGTTTTTTGTTTGATTAATTCAGTTACAAGTACAAGGATTTAAAAATGGAAGACAACAAACAGAAAATTCGATACATTTTAGTTTTTCTTTTATAATGGCGAAAATGCTAACCAGGTGGCTAAAATTGTGAAAGGTGTTTATCGTCCTATATATGACTGTAACAACCAGTTATGCACAATTTTGGTTTCGTCGATTCCGTTTGGGTATTTTTGATGTTAGAGATGCACCTCGCATGTGGATACAGCATCGTCGAAAATGTCTATAAAATATCAAAAATGATCGAAGTTAACCGCATGTCAACAGTCGTAACGCGCAAGACCTAAAAATCTACATGAAAGCTGTTTTAAACCTTTTTACAAAGCGAATACAAAAGAAGTTATATAAAGTTCACGTAAAAATAATGGATTTCTTTTTCCCCAACCTAATATGTTGTCCCTTATCAACACTATTTTAGCTTGATAGCTCTTTTAATCATTAGATATTACATACATAATACTAAACTGTATTACACCTATCATAAACATTCGTATCACATAATAAAAAAATGTAAATTTCATATTTTCACATAATTCAAATTTAATTGAGTATATTAGCTCTTGACAGCAATTTCTGTAGCTTACATGCTTTTTATAAAGATTCTGCATCTCTATTTTAGACCATACAGTGACATTATACTAATCAGTCCAAAATATTCTTAACCCTTCACAATGACTCTTAGTCTTGACTTTCAATAAGATACAAATATTCATACATGAATTTGAAAAAAAAACAGCATTTAAATTTGCATGCTATTTTCAGAACTTTATCAAAGCACAGAAGTCCTGAATTAGTGCATCTAAATCATAAAAATTTATTTTAATATATACAATATCACATCAAAAATAGGGTAAAAAATTATTTAACATACTTGTTTATTAAAATACTGAATATTCAAATCAGATACTTCCTTAAATTCTTTGAGTTTTAATTCCTAAAAATAAACTTTAAAATTAGAAATTTACACAAAAAAGATATTAAAAGTAATAAAGAAGAAAAGCAATATATTCTAACAATCATTCTATATTTTTTCTTCCTAAGTTTTTGTAATTAGCATTTTTTTATTATTGTATTTTTACTTAAAATAACATCAAAAATTAAAGATTACGCATATCCACACACATGAAAGCATTTACTTACAAGGCTACACACAAACGTTAACTGATATTCTCCATAACACTGCATACAAGTTGCAAATGTAACATAAACATCAACTTATTTAATTTCTTAAACTTTTAACAAATTTAAAAAAAAAGCAAATAGGTTTTCTATGTCATTATTAACATTCAATAAAACAATAAAATGATCTACTTTTTGTTCTCATTATAAAATAACATATAATGTAACCAAAATAAAAGTGTTTATTTGGATAATGTAAAATCAAAGTAAAAAAGTTCAATATTAAAAAACAGAAAATATAAAAATTCAAAATAATGTCAGCAAGCATATACTGGTATCATTTTGAATATCATGGAAAAACTTTAAGGTAACAAAATGACAATGAATGTAAATGTGTAATTTTAGAACAATGAAAAATTTTAAATTATATATTTGACTAAAAAAGGGGGAAAGAAAATAATGGGGAATTCCATACTTCTACAAAAATTCTGGATCATTTGAAATGAGAAAGAATTAAACTTAATAAAATTAATTATCCTTATTTCTTTTCAACAAACAAAGTACAAACAAAATTTAGAAATGTTACACGCAAATCTAAATTTATAAGATACAATTTTATTTCTACAGCTGACAATTTTTCTCTATTAATTTCTTTACTTTAATATTTTTACTTCTTGTAAGAATTTATAACAAACATTAAAACTTTAATTTAGGAGATTTTTATAGAGGAAAATATGCACAACTGTATTAACAGTTTTATTTGTAAAATAAGTTTTTTCTTGCAGGTTTACAATAAAATTCTTATTCAATGCAAATCAATTTCTTTACTATGAAAAAAATTTTAAAACATGCTAAAAATCTTGATTTTATATTGCCAAAAATCGAAGGGAAATATAATCAAGTCTCATAAATGAGTTTGAATCGGTCTTTAAAATTTTTCAAAGCATTTCTCAATAACATTTATATTTAATGTAACCTCTTTGAAAGTTTTTTTAAATTCAGAATTATGCAATAAAGTATCAAATGTTATTTTAAAAGATCTACATAATTAATTATTGAGTTGAATAATGACTAATCAAGGATGGTTAAACATTTTAAAAGACTTTGGTCACCATGCTTTTGATTCCACAAAACATTTTATAAGCCGTAAGGTTTCAAAAATATAATTTTCTGTAATAATATTTAAAATTCCCAAAATATTTTTTTCTCCAGAAATTTAAATTTTTAACAATAATTAAGAAACAGTTTCTTGTAACATAAATTCAACATACTTTAAAAGAATGCTCTCAATACCCTTAAAAATAAATTCTATAGCAACAATCATGAATATTTTATATAATGTAATAATTACAATTCCACAACAAATAAAAATCAAATGAATGATATATAAAGGTAAATCTAAATTGTCCTTTTTTCTTTCAACACACTAGAATCTGAGATCATCTAAAGACTATAATGTTCACATTTTCTTATCTTTAAAAGATTGAAAAACATAATTTTGAAAAATTACAGCATTTAGCATCAAACTACCACTTTTATAAACATAAAATAAAGTATTAAGAATTTGACAAGTAGTTAAACACCTAGATTTTCAAATAGATTTATTTTATTTCACTAATTTGCATTATTATTCCAAAGAGAAATCTTCAATTTACTCCTGAATTTTTTTTATACCATTTTAATTTAATGCAATTACATTATATAAAAAAATATGCTAATATGATTGCATGATTAAATTGTATATTTCTCTATAACTGCATCAAACAGCAATCCCATTCATTCATGAATGTCTGTTGAAAATAAAACAATATTTTTAAAAAATTAATGTTTTTCAACTTATTTTATTGATAGTAAAATTTTTAACTGTTACACAGCTGATTTGTTAATTTTTGCAAGATTTATAAAGAAACTTTTATATATTTCAGCATGAAATGTTAAATATTCAATATATGTAGCACAGTAATATATACATGGGTTTGTCCAAAATAATGGAAACCCCTTGCCATTATTTTAGTATTTACTTTGCCTTTAAAAATATAAAAATGTAATAAAAATTGCATTATTATATTTTAGAAAGTTAAAAAATTCAACATTCAATCAATTTAAATATTTACTATTTTTTAACAAAAAAAAATTTGATGAGTTTTCATGAGCAAATTGATAGCGCTTTGAAAAAACATTAATGTACGGTTTTAATAAATATATCTTAAAAACTGGTGAAACAAAGCATTTACAAACAATTGTAAATTGATAACTTGCATAAATCATAGACAGTAAAAGCACTTATCATATAAATTTATTAGTAACACATTATTCATACCCTTAAAGGCAAGGCAGAAATATTTATCAGATTTTTAAGTATGCCCACAAGTTTGCAATAAATTACAAAGAAATTAACTAATACTGTTTCATTTGGAAAAGGCTCTAAAACAGTGAATTTTTTAGTGAAATCATAATCTATAACAAAAATTATCTAAAAAAAAAAAAACTAGATTAAGTGAACATTTTTTTAAGAAATTAGAGACATGAGACAGAATGCAATCCAGGCAACCACCTATTCTCTTATTAACATTGCAGTGAAAGTGTATTATGTACTTACTAAAGCACATGGTATGTTGCCTGGAATGTTCACTGCAATTTGTATATACTGAAAACAAATTCTCTAATTCCTTAATACTTGTTTTAATCACTTTTCTTTATCAATGTAATTTAGAAGCAATTAAAATATGCAAATCTTAGGAATTCCCTATCCGAAAGTAATATATAAGAAAGAGAGCATGCAGCCATAACAAATCTATTGTAAAGATCTCTTGATTATAAGACTAGGAAATTTCTTTAATTTGAGGAACAATTATAATTTTATTTTGATGCCAAATACGGGATTGCTCATAATAAGTATCTAAATGAGTTTATTACAGTGATTTATAAAAGGGAGTTACAATATATAAGACATAATGTATTAAATTTTAAGCATTTCTTTTAGAAATAAAAATTATTATAATTAAAAATATTTTTATTTCAAGGAATATAGTTATACTAATACAAATTTATAAAAAACGAAATTAAGTTTTTACAAATGGAAAAAAATCAACAATATATTGCCTACATTTTTAAACTAAAGGAACAAATTTTAAGTTATAGTGTTATCAAAAAACTGTTTGAGTAGGAAATGAAATTTTAGCAATACAAATTTAAACCAAGATTTAAACATATATTTATTACCAAAGAAGGAAAAACATTAATTTAAATATTCAAATCTGTTTAAAATCTAAATGTCATTAAATATAGTACAAGTAAAAATATAAAAATTTTATTGCAGGTTGAATAATAAAAAATAAAATGTTATAGTTATTTCCCTAAAGATTGTTTCTGAAAATTGTTGATTAATTAGTCATAAAACATTAATATTAAGTAACCTTAACAAATTATAAAATTTCCTTTCTTTGAGTATCAACTTAACTATCTTACTGATCCAAAGTGATTTACGTTTCGAAAGGAAATGATTTTTCATAAATTATATTTACACATATGAATAGTTAAAGAAAATACTAACCATCTTCTTTTCTTGTTCATTTATTTGAGGAGTATACTTATCAACAGGATATGGTACTTTCAAGCTGTTGAACTAAAAATTACTGATTGTTAAAAAATATGATAATACATAATATCAATACATTATGGAAATTTTTTGCATTTAAAAAAATTATATTAATTATTAGAGCTTTAAAAAAATTAAGCAACAGATGTTATTATTGTATTATAAAAATTTGTTTCTTAAAGCATTCTATAATAATAAACAAAACAATCTGTTTTAACTAAATTAATCAAAAAAGCAACAGTCTGAGCTTTTCAGAAAAGTCAAAAACAAGTATGACATGGAAATATCAGAAAAAAAATAAAGTTGAGATTACAGCAAAGTATAATATTGATCTTATAATGTTATCATTTATACAGATATACAGTAAGCATGAAAAAAACTAAAATATAGTAGCATAAATTCATTGAACATATCAATATAAAATAATCACTTTAATGTTTGATACAATATTATGAATTTATAATAATGCGTACAGTAATTTTTTATTTCCACTTTCTTTATCTTTTACAGAAAGTTTTTTTTAATTGTGACTTATTCAAGAAAATGGAAAAGAAGAAACGATCATATAAGTATAGGCTAATTTATGTAATTTATGTGTAACTAATTTATGTTTGTGTGTTTATTATACATACACACACACATATAAATATATATATATATATATATATATATAGAGAGAGAGAGAGAATATATACATACATACACACATATACATGTATACACATACAAGTCTCAATTTAAATTAAAGAGCATTTTGATAATGCTATGAATCTACTAAATAAAAGGTCATATAATCACAATTTTCTAAGATATAAAATTTTATGGACATTGCAAAAAAAATTCTGTACAATTCTATTAACAAGAAAAATATAAAATGTTAGGAAAATTTTAATAACATAAGTATTAATGTGTAACTATGTATGTTATTTAAAAGTAAAATATAAAATTGAAAATAAGCTTTTACAAAATTTCGCAAAACAAAATTTAATTGCAGATAAGCATGACAAAAATTAGGAATTACACTTTAAATTGAAAAAATTTGTTTTCTAATTTAAAATTTTGAATGAAAAGATTATGATATATCCACACATACTTACATATATATATTAATTTTGGGAAAAAGTAATCCATTATATTTTTGGTAGACATCTGTAAGGATTGATATCTTGTGAGGTATCTATCAAACAATTTCAGATTTATGCTCATGGAAAGGTGACGTTTAACACTAAAATATTCTCTTGCAGTTTTTTGTTTGATTAATTCAATTATGAGTACAAGATTTTAAAAATGGAAGACAATAAACAAAAAATACAATTTATTTTAGTTTTTCTTTTATAATAGCAAAAATGCTAGCCAAATGTTCAAAATTGTGAAAGATGTTTACTGTCCAATATAAGACTGTAACAACCAGTTACGTACAATTTTGGTTTTGTTGATTCCGCTTGGATATTTTTGATGTTAAAGATGCATCTCGCATGGATACAGCATCATCAAGAATGTCTATAAAACATCAAAAACTATTAAAGTTGATCACAAATCAGCACTTCGCGCAAGACCTACAAATCTACATGAAAACTGTTTTAAACATTTTTACAAGGCGAATCTGAAAGAAGTTACATAAAGCTCACATAAAAATAATGGATATTTTTTCCCCAACCTAATATATATAAAACATTTTTTTTTTTTAAATTAGAGGTGCAGTTAATAATTCTTCCCCTAGTGATTATAATATAAGCATAGAATTTAATATTTTAATTGATACAACTTGTCAGTAAGGATGTACAGATACTGTTTTTCAAATTAATGTACTATCTGCAACAAAGATAAAATAATGCTCAATATTTCCAAATGGGTTAAAGTTATAATAAATTTTTAATTGAAATTATAATCTTTTAGTATGATTTTTTATTAACAACAATATTTTTCCACATTGTAAAAATTACTTTTTAAAATAGTTTAGTCATAATTATAGCTCATATTAATGCTTTACAATAAGAAAAATGCAGTATGATGTATAATAAAAAAAAATTACAGGTAATTTTTCTTAAACTTAACTAAAAAGAACTGTTTTCAACTCAAACTTTAAACTCCTTACCTGCTTTTCAAACTCATCTACCATAGCAGGATTAGGTAATTTATTGCGATACATAGAAAAATCTATTGTAGGTGGCTTTTCAGGATACTTCATTAAGCTGAAAAGGATTAAAAGTTTAATACAAAGTATTTTTCAAAATTTTTAACCATAATTAACTTTTTACACTCAATAAATTTTATGACAGTTCTACAGGATAATTAACCTTAATGAAATTGCATATTTATAACCCTTGTGTTCCAAAATTGCAAAGTAATTATTTAAGACAAATTTATATTATTTCATTCTAATAGCAATTTCTTAAAGTCAATATTATTACAATGTTCTGGAAGGTTTTATTCTGAAAAGTAGTTAATATCAATAAATGTCAGCATTTGTAAATTTATTTAATGTATTTAAATTATTTATATAAATAAACATCATTTAAAATTGTTTCCATCTACATTACACTTATATTTCCCATATATGTTTTAAAATATGTGTTTTAAATTTTCATTAAAATTTATACATAACACAAACAAAGCTTAAAATTTTATCACATGGTCTTTATTACCCACAAGTTGTAAAAAGTTCTAGCACAGTTAAATGTGGAAAAATAATTGGATTTTAATCTGTTTCTACTGTATTATGAAACTAATAGTCACTGTTTAACATAGTAAAATGTAGGAAGAAAATATCCAAATCATGCAGTTCAATGTTACAAAGATATTAGTTTTATAACAAATTATATTCTTTCACAGGATTGCATCAAATTTGAATATTAAAACAAGAAATATTTAATAAACACATAAAAATTTCAAAATCAAAATACTTTTTCCATTCCATTGCATTCACCCCCCATTTCACCATCTGGTATAGCGCATTTTTGGTACCATTTTTTTCACCATTGTCATAAAGAGGTGGATGAAAAGAATTTTTCATTTTCATTCAGAAATTTTAGTTAGACAATTATTAAGTTATTTACTTAAGTCAGTTGTTCTATATTGTTTACATAAAATTAAAGTTACACATGCATTCAACACAACACTGTTACCAATTTATTTTATCAAATTTAAATCTAATATTTCATTTCACTTTTTAAACAATTTAAAAAGGTTTCAAAATTTAATCTTGTTTCTACATAAATGAGATCTGAACTTAAATAGCTGCCAATCGTTTTTTAAAGATTGCCATCTCTCAGAATGAACAAATTTTGAACTATTAGAGCTAATAATAAATATCTGAGTTCTTGAATTAACAGCCATATTTTGAACTTTGAATATAAAAAAACAACAGATAAATACAAATAAAAATGAGCTCACATTATTAAAATCGGTGAAAATGCGCTTTAGGTCCCCTACTTGGCAAGTTTTCAAATTCATACATGCCATGGCGAAAATTCTACCGCTATTTAAATCTATATAATTTAAATTTGACTTTTAATCACGCACAACTGTGGTAAAATCAAGCGAGAGTAATCAATTCAACGACTAAATAATCGTCATTTATAAACATAAAGAAAAATTTTGAATTTGGTATATATTGCTATAAGCCTAAATAGAAAATAATAATTTAAAAAAACTTATAATTTATCATATTCATGCTTAGTTCATCTGTTCTAAAATAATGCATAGCAATTACTTCTGGAAAGGCACAATTATGTACACATTACAAAACGATAACCTGCGGTAGGTAAACTCAAAAAAATTTTTGAGAAAGTTAATAATCCTACTTGTGAGTATAGCCATCTACTTTGGCTTTAAATTGTTGGAATTTAGCCTTTTCATAAGATGGAACTCTTTCGGCAAAAGCAGCCCAATCAACAGAAGATTTCACAAACCGCCTCGCAGCCATCTTTTTAAGGTCACTTTAAAAACAAATCGAATCCAACAAACACTTGTAAAATTGAAGTTGCAGTAGTTTTGAAGAACCGAGTTCTTGCTTAATATTAAAAGCATGAGTACAATCTGAAAAAATAAACTTAATAAATTTTATCGTTGTTAGTAATTTTCCAAATGTATCAAATTTAAGATCAAGTGGAACATAATTGAATAAATAATTTATAATAATTAAACAGATAAGTACTTAGAGATGAATAATTTGATAAATTGAATTATTTGAATGAATAATGTGAGTGGCATTAAATTATTTCCAGTTTTAAGTTATGAAGTTCTTTTAAATAATATAACATTATAATTATAAACATTACATTGTTTAAGGATAGTTAACTTATCTATAAATACAGCCCCATTTTAAATTTATGTTAGCAGTAACATTTCAAACCAGCCATCAATCAGAGTAATGGTTATTTTTATTTATAAATTAACAATTTACAGAGTAACTATTTTTAATACCTTTTATGAAGCAAAGTTACTGCAAATTAAAGTATAAAATAAAATTTATTTGTCCAGTTTATAATAATAGATTTTCAATAAGTATGATAATTGAAACTTCGTTCAGTTATTCTACTATTGCCCCCTAGGAAAGCCAAAACCTCCACAGTGGGTTGTGGGAAACAGTTTAATCGTCATTAATGTAACTGATTTTTCTAAGAAATTGTTAAATATAAATTATCTGATGAAATTTTGCAAAATGACATTTTATGATCTGACATTATTTTATTACTGCAATAAACATCTGTAAACGCTATGAAAATATAATTGAATGAATAAATTATGAATATTAAAATGGTATGGAAGCAATATGATGACAATATGCATAAATAATTTCATGCATAAATGAACGTGTTTAAGTAGCATAGAAAGAACCAAAAATGCTATTAAAGCAATATAATTACACTAGTTAACAAAAATTAAGGAAAAATAACAAAAATAGCAATAACTCTCCCAAAAATAAACTACTTTCAATGAAATTTGAATAAGTGAGTAAGTAAATGGGGTTGAACAGCATGACAATATGCAAAATAATGAGCATAAAACTGGATGTCTGAGAACAAGGCGGCAATTGTCGTTGCATATCTGAGAGTAGAAATCTGGTATAGCGAAATTGTAGCAATGGTCTCCAGCCATCATTTGATCGAAAATTTCGATGTCGAGCTTTTGGAAAACTAGAGGTTGGACAAAGTCAGAAAAAAGTGGCTAGGAGGCTCAATATGAGTCCGTCCGTGATTCGTAGACTTTGGCAATAATTTATAACTATGCATTCGGCATCCAGGAAGTTCAGCCAAAAACGGTCACGCACTACTAAAAGTGCCGATGACCGATATTTCTCATTATGCACACTAAGTAATAGACCGCAACTCCGACTGAACTCAGATACTCCCTCAATATGCAAGTTGCGGATGTTTGGTGTCCAAATCAACCGTACATCGAAGGCTTCACGAACGTGGTCTTTATGCGAGGGGGCCAGTCATGTGCGTCCTGCTCATATCACGTGATAGACGGGAACTTTTATAATGGGCACATCAACATGTCCACTGGACGCGTCATTAATGGAAGGTTGTACTCTTTACAGATGAGTCCATGTTTAGCTTCGAAAACGAAAGTAGGTGTATTTTCATTTGGAGAGAACGTGGAACTCATTTTCATCCATCGAACATCCATGAAAGAGATGCATGCATATCAGGCAGAGTCTGTGTTTGGAGTATTATCTGTTGGAGTGGAAGCATAGAACTCCCAGTCTTTTCCGTAAAACAGTTAATGCTCACATCTATAGAGATGACATCCTTGATGCTTATGTGCACACTTTATGCCGAACAATAGGTGATTTTTACGTGCTATAGGATGATAATGCGAGACCACATATATCTCCACACAGGCTCGCATCGTGAATACTTATCTTGAGCATGGAACAATTGAGTGCATGCTGTGACCAGTTCAATCACTGGACCTTAATCCAATCGAGGATGTTTGGGACGCTCTAGGTGCTCTGAATCCCCTCCTAAAATCCTAGCTACGCTTTGAACTGCTTTGAAAGAACAATGGTTAGCACTTTTTATACAATTAATAGACCGCATAAATGAGAGCATCACACATCGCTGCATATTCGTTATTGCTTTTCGAGGTGGTGTCATACCCCATATTAAATTACCTTTCCTATATCAAACTTAAATCTCCCATTTGTTCCCTGTATACATATGTTTTATTTTTATATTATCATAATTGTCTGATTTTCATGTGCTATTTTGTACCTTTCAATAGTAACGTATATAGTGGTTCCCCACTATATACGTTACTATTATTCCCGCCCTATTTAATGCTAAAAAGTGAAATTTTACTGTAGTAGATGGGCACTATATAAAATTTTTTTTAATTATTTTACTTTTCAAAATCGACTACTTTTTTAATAATATATACTTACATCATTTTATAATTGAATTTTAACATATGTATGTGTGTCAATGCATTAAATTATTATATACTTATCAATTGCTATGTAATACGTATAGAATTATTTATTACTGCCAAAACGAAAACAGTCATTTTAAGAATCATCTGGATTTTACTTTTATGTTATACATTTCAAAGTTACGTGTGATTTAAAAATAAAAACAACAGACCACATTTACGTCTTATATTAGATTAATGTTATTTGTGAAGTACGTTGAATTTTATTTTTTATAAATCCTATATAACAATAACAGTAAATAAAACAAGTTTAAAAAATTTCCACAAAATTCCGTAAATATGATTTCTTTGTTTTTAAACAATTTCGGATTCAAATTTTCACAAATATATTTTGGCATAATTTACGCAATGAATAAAATAAAATGTAATAATATAATTATAATCAAAATTATAACTTACCTAAAATCAGAAAAATCTTAACAATTTCATGCGCGGAATTTTGAACAAATTGTACAGAACAAATTGTAAGAAATCATATTCAACATTTTATTTTCATTTATTTATTTGCATCAAAAAAACTAATTTTTAATATTTCATGAAGATTTTTCTACATTTTAAGCATTTGTATTGAAAATTGATTATTGCAAAACGTCAAAAAATTTTCAATACGATTATTTTCAAAAAATGCAAAAAATTCTAATTAAGTGATGACATAAATTTTTTTATATGTATGGAGTCTTAATTTCTATTAATTTTTCCAATACGATTATGTTTTTAATGCAAATAAGATTATAATTCGTGTTGAAATATATTTCATTTAAATTATAATATTTCTTGTTCTTTATTTTCGATAGTTTTACGGTTGAATGAAACAATAAATTAATATTGCTTTACTTATTATAATTTACATATTTTAATACTATAAACTAGATTCAACAAAAGTTTTTTATGTATATAGGTATGTATATCACTTCAAAGTAAATTACTTTCTCATTCTGCTTGCAGCTCTTTAATCCTTAAAATTCCATTTAATAATGGAAATAAATTACATTTTATTCATCTAATTAAAAAATACATTGTCAAATTAATTCTATTTTGTACAGTTCATGGTTCAATGAAAATTTATGCATCGTATTCTTCCATATAATACTTTGCAAATATTCCCTTTATTAGAATTTTTTTGACTATAATCCTTATATTTTTAGTTATTTACATCACATTAGTCGTATATTTGAATCTACATAAGTGTTGTACTTACATAATGACATCAATATGTATGAAATATAAAATCCCACATACTGATGATTATCAAAATAGAAATAAATTTATGATTGCTCTTACACGTTTAAAAAGTAATTGTAATCGTAATTTTTCTTTAAACAGCAATTTGATATAATTTTGTAGTAAAGTAATTGAAATTGTACTCACAGAATTTTTAAAAGTAGTTGATAAACATTTTTGGTTACAAAAGTTAATTAAAAAAAATTTCATAAAGATGTCAATACATAATTACTAATAATCAGCAATAGACAATAAATAATAGAAAACATGCGCACAGGACTATTATTTTGTAATCATAATTTTACTAACAGTAAAAATATGTTTTAAAAATACACAACCAAAAAATTACTAGAACATTTTACTAATTAGTACTTTCATCAGAAAATTTAATAATATTAGGTTGGGGAAAAATTCATTATTTTTACAATGAACTTCAGGATTTCATTTCGCGTACTTTAGTTCTGAGAAAATGGGTTAAAACTATTTTAGCATCTATTATTAGTTCCTGGTGATGATATGAAACTAATAGATATGAAATATTTATGATAAACAAACGTTATTACAAAACACTAAATGCTACAAACTTGAGGATGAAGCTTCTTTTTGAAAACTCAGTATCAGCGGTTATTGTTAAACTAAATTTCAGGGACTTGAGAAATTATAAAATGTATTAAAAACAAAATTGAATTAATAAGTAAGCTCTTAAAAGCTATGTAAACAGCGTTGAAAAATGAGTAGACTTCTTGGATTTAACTTGTTATTGCTATACTATATTTTGGCAGTAAGATGGGTCTCTATATTGTCTATCTTCACATGCCCAAGATTGGGAGTAATTTGGCTGCCATTATAAGACCAATAATGGCATATTGGGGGAAACTTGGCCCCACTATTGGTCCAATTTTAGCTTATCTTGAAATTTCTTACATTGGAGAAATCTTGATCCCCTTGATAGGACTAATCTTGGCATGCCCAAGATTAATCATATCAAGAAGGTCAAGATTAGTCCTATCAAGAGGATATCTTGGCGCCTATATATCCTTTATTGGGTTTGTCTTGACATGTTATGTATTGGGAAAAACTTGACGTCCATTATTGGTCTATTATTCGCGTTATCTTGAAAAGATTACAATATTGGGACAAACTATTTAGCTTGAATG
>JAPDSC010069330.1:52981-66729 GCA_026290005.1 Latrodectus geometricus
TATCTTGAAAAGATTACAATATTGGGACAAACTATTTAGCTTGAATGATAACATGCCGGGAAAATTCGTTCATTGTTTTTTAAATTGACATTTTTAACAACTTGTGCATTTTTTACTTGTGTGAGATTCATCATTAACATCAAAAGTCTACAAAATCAATATAATACATAATTGGCTGTACTATTGGCTGTATATAATACAGTATTGGGAGGATGAACACCATGCACAATATCTGCCACCTGTTAAGATGTTTGCCCTTATAAAAAGAAAAAATGCAAAATGTAACTTTCTCTTTGTTAATTTCCATTTCTAATACCCTGTAACTCACAATTTAATAGACCTACCAAAACACCACGAAAAAAATATTCTACGAAACGTTATCTTTCCAACGAGCATAAATCTGAAAAAGTTTGATCAATACTTTATGAGGTATCGATCAATGCACCCACCTACCTATAAATTAATGAGTTTTTTTTCCCCCAAGCCTAATATCGTTCCAGTAATACTAAGAATCTTATAAGCTCTGTTGCAGTAATATCTAAAAAACTCAATTTATGATTTTAATTGATGCATTAGAAAAACAATTTGTGATCATAAACTTGATAAACTTCAAAAGAAAACTATCGAATCATGGAAGAACCAGAACTGCCTTGAAATGACAGGATATAACTTGTTTATCTGTCACAGAGTTCATGAACATGCTTTAAATCTTGTCATATAATGAAAAGTTTTAAGCTAATGACTTGTCATATAATGACAAGGCATGTTCATTGATACACCATTTTTGCTTCAAATAAAAAATTTATGAGAATATTTCTAAAACATAGAATATATCATATTTGAATAAAGTATGAATTCAACATCAATAGAATTTTTTACATTCTTTAGAAAAAATTCTTTTTTGAATTAATGAAAATAGCAACAATATTTACCAGGTTGCTCTTAATTAAAGCTTTATGCTGACTTTGTAAGTTAAAATAAAAATTAATTTCAGTTTGAGATTACAGAATGTTACATTTGTTTAAAAATCATTTTATAATTGAATGTAATAATTTTATTGAATTTAAGTACAGTTGTCAGAATATTGAGTTAGTTTAATCAAAGGAACAAAAAAAATGATAAATAATTCAATTAAAACTAAACTCAGTGCCACGATAACCCATATGGGGGCCAAGGCCTACAGTACCCATATCTGTTTCATAAACAAGGGTCATCTATTATGGTATGAACCAATTTATTTACAGTTAATTTATTAAAAAATGCATTATTTTGAAATAAAATTACGGGACATTGTTCCAATGAAATGAGGTAGAATGCTGGAACACAGGGAGAGGATGACAAGCATGTTTTTTCAGTAATCCCGCCAGAAAGATATTGTAAAACTATAAATCAGGATTTCTTAAGAAAAGGATTTCAAGGTAATCTGAGTGGCATTGAAGTCAAGCAGTAATTTCCATCTTTAATTCCTTCATCATCTTTTCGAAAAATTCCTTGAAAAATTTCCTTGACTTGCATGGGTAATAAACCTAAAACAGGAAAATTCGTTCCACGGTATTAAAATTGATCCAGTTGACACTACATAGTTAAGAATTTAAAGCTATTGTAAAGCGTTTCATCACGTATTTACCTTCAGATAGAATTTTTCTATAATAGTGGGGCACATTCATTGGTCCCTTAAAAGGAAACTTTGAAAAGTTTTAGACGTCGACAGACAGGAATGCGGGACCCAAATTACAGCATTTATTTTTTGTTCTTCAACAAAATCTAGTTTAAAATCAGTACTAAAAGAGCTTGATTCCAATACTAAGCAGAGGTGAACTTCTGCTTAGTATTGGAACCACAAGAAGAAACTTAGAAAAGAAGAGAAAAGAAGGAACTTTGACTACTTAACCATAATAATACAAAAAACATCAGATATCATGATCATTGAAATAATGCCTTTTTAGCAATCAAGACCATATGGCAATTTTACATATAAGCAAATAATTTCAAATTTAAATATGAAGCATTTTCTACATAAAGTATTTTTTAACTTATATGAAAGTATTATGAAGAAGTTAATTATGTGAGTAAGTTTTGGTATGTCAAAAAAACATAAGATGTTCTGATGTCGCTATCCTTAAATTCATGACTCTTGAAAAGATAAAAAAAAACTAAAATATTACTCAAAATAATTATTTTCTGCATAGACGTGTGTTAAAAAAACATCATATTACAAGGTAATATTAAGAACAAATTAAAAGTACTCTTTCAGTTTGATATTTTATGAAAGTGATGTTGAAATAGCAATAATATTATTTGTTTATACTTTTAACGTGTGATACGTGAATGATGATGAAGAAATATAAATGGCAGAAGAAAAACAGAATTTCTTATGATGCAATATCAGTGACATAATAAATAATATTGGATTAAGAATAGAAAGTATGCATTTTTGGCATAACAATCGATTGGGCTTAATGCAATTTTTATAAACGTAATCAATAAAATGATGAAATACCTTAAGCCCGTTTTAAAGGAATAAAGAAATGAAAAATTAGATTTACCGATAAAATGCTACAGGATGTTTTTATTAAATGTGTAATGTTATTTTAATAATTACAAAAAAACGTGAGGCTTGATATATTATTCAATATATTGACAAGCTAAGCAATTTCTGAAATTTGTTCTTTTCATGATTATTCAGCTATTGTTAAATAGCTATGTTGACTTTCGTGGACAAAAAATAGCAGATGTTTGTTTTGCTAAAATACAATATTTTCTACTATTGAGCTTATGTAAATGTTTCTCAGAAAAAAATCGAAAACTTTCAATTCATACTTTGAACGAATGCATTTAAGATTGCGATTTATATCAATAAAAATTCTCTTCTTGAAGCAGCTCAAGACATTTATCTTGAATAAAAAAGAGATACAAAATTGCCTTTACTACATAATTGTCTTCATGCAAATACTTGGAAAATCACGATTAGGAGATAAAAGTGTTTCACAAATAGTTTGTGAAGATTGGATCTACTTACCAACTACAAATTCTTCTGTGCAATAAAATAGCCAAGGATGACTACGTTATGGCCTTGTAATCAAATTTTACACAAAATGAAGATTCTGTTTGAAAATTAAAAACAAACTTACTTCATAGAAAGTTTAAATGTTAATAATCAATTGCTATATCACTCTTACAGATTCGAAGCTATTTCATTGAATTATCAGCAAATAATTTTTAAAATAAATAAATTTTTATTTTGAAAAAATTGTGTAACCTTGAAGAATGCGAATTCAAATCAGTAGAACAGGAATGAAACATGTCTATATGTCAATTCCAAGAGAACACAAAAAATTATTTTTGATGAATGAAAATTACTTCGAACTTAAAATATAGTATCGCATTTTTAAAATAAATGTTTAAACGTACTAGTTAGCACTTTCTATGAATTTTTCAAGATAATGGATTGTTCACATAATGTTTTTCAAAATCACAAATATCTGTGGAAATCGTTGAAAATATTTGGCATCAATATTGAAAGTAAAGTGAAGGACTATAAAACGAATAAGTTATGTGGTTGGAATATAACTTATACCATCATTACGCTTTGTGCTGTATATGACACACCAATGATGGTATTATTCACAGTCAAAAATCCTCAGTATACCAAAACTGTAATTATTAACTTTCTAAATAGCATGGTTTCCTTGGCTGTCTGGATTACAGTGTTTCGTCGAAAGACAAGCTTGCATAACATTCTTCTAAAAATGGCAAATTTTAATGAACAACTTTTTGCTTCTTCTTTTAAAAATTACCACTTTGTGAACATTATTACGGTATCTGCTGTTATATCAGCTATCTTGTTTTTTCTAGCTACAATGTCTATAATTCTAACAGATGAACAAACTCTAGAATCTTGGTCGTTTGGATATCCAACAGAGTCGAAATTTAGAGAATTTTTTACATTGACAGTACTTTATATTACCTTTGTATCTCACACCTCCTTACTACCTTCCTTAGTTTGTATTTTAATTTGTATTTTATACAATAACTGCAGCGATTTGCTTAAAAAATATAAAAGAAATTTAGTATATTACAGGAAAAAATCTGTTCCGTTAGAGTACTTAATGGCATACTCAAATCTTGTACGAATTTTAGCAGAAGTGAATGACATTCTGTCCACCCCATCATTCCTTACCAATGTAGACTTTCTATTGATGGGTTGTACTTTCGGATGGGCTGTAATTTCAAAAGACGATATGCCAGTATATTTAATACTAGAAATGCTATATTATCTGACCAGCTGTATTTTCGCGTTGATAAGCCTGCCGTGGATGGCATCAAGAATTTCCCAGAATGACAAGAAAATAAAACTTTTTTTGGAAAAGATTTACGAAAAAGCTCTTTGCGATGGCTCGCAAGATAAGCATACGTTGGAGATCATCAGAACTTTGAAGAGCCAAAAACACATTGAAATGACTGGATGTAACTTTGTTGTATTTCGCAGAGCTCATATACTGTCTACTTTCGGGGTACTCCTTACCTATGGATTACTTTATTTAAATATCAATGGTTCAGAGTAATACATGAATACCGTGTATTACTTATATTTATAATTAGATGATGTATACCTCTTTTAAATTGGAAAATTATAATAGGAATAGAACATAATACTCTGTGTGAAATGCTGATTATCAAAAAGTATATTTTGCTTAGTGTAAGCATCATTACACGCATAATAACTATATATTATATAGTTTATTTATTAGATTGTTGTTAAAATAGATTACAATAATTGTTGTAATATTTCGAAGACTTCTAGGTGACCATAAAATAGAAATAAAAAAAGAACATTTCTTAACGTGCAAATTAAACTTCGGAAAAAAATATGTATTTATTTTTAACAGATACATTTTTATAAAACTTGGATTAACTACAAATTATGGTAAAACCTATTGGAAGTAAAAAAAAGAATTATGATTTCCTTTAATCATTTACATCGTTATTTAATTTTCATCAAAAAGCAAATATCAGAATCAGTACAAAATTGCTTAAATTATTATAAGATTACTACCATCAGATTATTTCAGAATCGGAATTAGAATCGTAACTGGTGAAATGTACACATCGTTTCTTTAAACACATCAAATAAGTAACGTAAGATTTTTGAAGATGATTTATCACTCATAGTTGTGAAAGTACATTAAATTATGAAAAAGTAGTATATGCCGTTTCCTTCAGAAGAACAGAAATGATAAAAATCCTTACAGCTAGAAGGACATAAGTGTCACTGTTTACTACCAAAAATTCTTCAAGGGGTACATGCTACAGGACTCATGCTCCATAACTAAATATTTTCATTTCGGACACACTGTTGTGTTTCTTGAACAAAAACACATTTAATTGATAAAACGTGATCTGAATAGGAATGAATTTGGCTATGATTTAATCTAGAAAATAACTTATGTGAATGTCGTTTTCTTTCTGCAGAAAAGACTGATGGGACTATAAATTAATTTATTTTATTGGCTTCATGAAATGAATAACTTGACATATTTATGAGGGGAAAATTTACATACAGAAATGCATTAGTGATGACGGAGACTACAGTCAACAATTCTAAAATTTCTTAAATATAACAAAAACAGGTACATCTCAATAGTTTTAGAGCGGTTGTAAAGTTTAAGAAAGAGGAAAAATAATTTATGAAGCAAATGGAATTCAATATAATTTTCTTCTATAAATAACAATTAATTTAATTTGTATATGGTAAACAAGAAGGTTTTTGCTGTATTTAATGACCCAAAAGAACAAAGTGTAGCTTATTGTTAGTCCTCGAATTAATCACCCTTGGCATCCAACCACTTTTGACAAAGTGTCTTTATTTGTGCAAATCCCTTGAGGTAAAATTTGTGAGTTTTGGACGTAAAGAAATCCGTGAGTGCTTTTTCTGCTTCATTGGTGAAGGATTTTCTACAAAGATGATTGTCCATAGAATGGAAGAGTTGGTAATCCGATGATGTCAGGTCTGTTGAGTAAGGAGGATGGAAAAAAGTCTCCCAAACAATCCGCTTCCTGGCCACCCACGCGACATTGCATTACCAGTGCTAGCTCCTTTTTTGCAATGCCTGTTGCTCACGTTCCAATTGTTGCGAATAAAGGTCCGCAGTGACCGTTTGGCACATTAGTAACAACTCATAATGAACTTCTTGAAGACTAGTCCAGGAGACACAAAGCATAATCTTGCATGGGTAAAGAGGGGAAAATTTTCCTACGAGAATTTGTGAAACCAATGACCAAATGCTTGAGATATTTAGCGAAGCGATTTTCTATAGCAGCTGATAAGCTCACTTTGAAGTCGTAATGTAACTTCGAACGAACTCTTTCAACACGTCCATTTCTCTTCGCTACAGTACGAGTTACGCATGATGAATGTGCAAGGTGAACTTGCATTTATAATCACTGATATTCCTACCCTTGACTGACCAGTGTCTCAACCACATCTTACTTTAATTTGCATTCTTATTCTCACTTCATTGAATGGCAATGTGAAAACTGCAAGAACTTTCTTAATTACCTTGTAAAAACTACTCCTTCACAGCAGAAAGTATGTTAAGAAAGTTTTTATTTGTATATAAATTTATGTTTTATAAATAAGTACTCTAGTAAAACATTACAAATGAAAAGTTTGACTATTCACTATTCAAAAAAATATTACTATTTAGATAAAATTTTATTTAATATATTGTTTCTTTAAAAGAATGTATGGTTTATTAACAACAAAATATAATTATGCTACAAAATATAAATTATTTTTTACTACATTCACTATGTTTGCAAATCATTTCAACTTTGTTAAAACAAAAAATATATGACACACATAGCACTGAAATTGTTTAAAGTTACGCAAAATTTAGAATGAGTAGTTAAATTAAAATTTCAAATATCAATTTGACAGTTAATATTTAATTCAGTTTTCAAACATTGGACGTAAGCATTTTACTGCCTCCTATTTATTAAATTATAAGATACTAATTAATTTTCCTCAAATCAGAACAAAACTTTAAAAAGGAAATTTATATGAAATTTTTTGCATAACCGGTAGCCAACAGAAAGATAATATTTTGCTTTTATACAGCTCGCACACTGTAACATGTTTCTTTTGGAAATTACAACGAGAACTTTAAAAGAACTCTAAAATAAACACACCATTTTTAAAGAGGGCAGCACAGAAAAAAAAATTCAGTAATTTAAATCAAACAATTATTTTGATAATTGGAATGGATATTACAACATCTATCCAAAGAATTCACGATTGCCATCATATTGTTTTAATTATTTCTGCATAGCAAGAAATGAAGACAAATAAAGTGTCATGCGTCATCTGCATCTTCATTTAAAAAATCCAATCATTTATATAAATCGCAAATAGCCATTTTAAAAATATTGAGAGAGAAGGAAAAAAAAAAAAGAAAAGAAAAGAAACCATCTCTTGTCTAAAGATTTAAAAATAAAAATAAAACGGTGGTCTGAAGAAGCTTATTATTAAAGCAAAATAATTTCTGATAAAAAAAAATAATTCACAAGTATTCATGTTAAGTTATATAAATAAATCCATATCCTGTTTGCCCGTCAATTTTTTGTCTGATCCACAACTAAGAACAGTTGCACTCATTGCAATGGAATTTGCATTATGATGTCAGTTTCAGGCTAACATTAAATAAAAGCTTTTTTTGTTTAGAAATTTTGATTACAGAGTTTGTAATTAATTTAAAACATAATTCTAATAGAGCTAATAATACCGATAAGATCTCCTTAATGTTACTTATGCTTATGTTAAGATACTTTTTTTAATAACTTTAATGTCTTTTAATTTTATTTCAATTTTATTTTTTCAACAACTTTTAATGTCTGTAATTAAATTAAGTGGTGTACCATTCCTTGCCATAATTCATGTCCCTTCAAGAAAGAAACATGTTTGTTTTTCCGCTTTTAAAATTCTCATTTATGCTTAACTATTGGAAAAAGAAAAAAAAATATTTATGTCATTAGATATCCAATATTCCAATAGCAAAACGTAAAAAAAATATATTTATTTTTTTGCGATTTTTGAAAATGTTGTTTTAAAAAGTTTGAATAATAAGTTTGTAAAAAAAAAAAAAACTTTTAAAGTCAATTCCTACTTAACCAAAAAAAAAAAAAAAAGAAAAAAAAAAGAATATTTTATTAAATTTTGCATTGTTTATTTGTGAAGGAAGGGTTGAAATCGTTAATCTAGTTTATTTGCTTTATTTATTGATTTGATTATTTTTAATCTTCGAAGCGGAAGCATGAAGATTCCACACCAACGCTCTACCATCTTAACCTTTGCAAGGCAAAATTTTCATTTCCCTATATTGCAATCCTTGATGAATAATTTTCATTCATTTTGCTAAATTAGAAAAAAAAATATTTCTCTAATTTATTTTAAAACCACAAAGTTGAGTTTTGAAAGGAAGAAAAAAATTCATTTACAAGATAGTAAAAATAAATAAACTTACGAATAAAAGAAATATAAAGATAGTAACTATTGATGCCAACGGATGGCACAACTACACAATAATTAATTTTTTCCCCACATACAGTTAAATTAGTTAATTAAACTTCATTAAGCTAATAACATTTGAAAAAACTTTATTAACATCAAGTGTCATCCACTATAAGTTTAAATAAAGTATTTGAACTTGAGGGAATGAATAAAAAGTATTTTAGTAAAAAATGAAAATTTGTACAAGGCATATATGGAGAGAGTATGAACTAATAGTACAGGAATAGAAAAAGTATTATTTAAAAGTTGCAAGGAATGTGATTTTGTGTTTCCTAATAGGTTTCCTGTCGGTAGTCCATAAGAACACGAATGAAAAGAGTCCCAATTTTAGTACTTAATAGTCCATAACTAAAAATAATTTTCAAGCATTCTGCCCCTTACTCGTTTTGTTTTCAGCTAAGTAATCGTATAGCGATTTATTGTACGTGAAACTTCATTTCGTAAAGCGAAACATCGTTTTTGAGAAGTTGTCAATTAAATTATTTTGTAATATGTATATTTTTTGTATGTGTATATTTTGTAATATTATATTAAATTATTTTGTAAACGTAAAGGTGTACAAATTAAGTTTAATTTGTACATCTTCACGTTTAAACGGATTCTTCAACATAGAACTTTAAATTTATGAGCTTAAATCGATTAATTATTTAATTGATTAATTATTAATTAATCTATAACTCATAGATCGTTTAATTATTTATTGTCGACTAATTAATCGGCTCATCATATTGCAATTGTTTCTCAAGTTAGTTGAGAATCTACGATTCCTTGAAGACTATGGAATCGATGGGCTTAGCATGGTTACACAGAATGTCATGCTGGATATTAGAAACCCACTATGGATAACAGCAAAGAAAATACTAGCGACTCGTATGATCATGATTTATCATGAAGCCAACGAATTCCGGTGGTCCTATTTACAGCACTGTCAAGGTCGCATTCTAGTTTGAAGTCATAAGGAACATGGCATACTGTCAGGGTTCAGGGAATATTGTACTGTGCCATCACCTGGATAGAAATTAACATTTTATGAAACAAGTAACAACTCACAAGATATATTATTATTCTATTGGGTTTTTTATAATTCTTTTGTTATCATTATTTTTTAATGATTTAATTTTTGGGGCTATTATTATTATTTAATGTGTTTATAAATTGTTTAAACATTTATTCGTGTTGATTTGTTTCCTTATTTTATAATTTTGTGTATTATTCACAAAATCTGTTTTACAAATTAGAATGACCACTCAATTCTATAGATACTGAGTTGAATAGTTAACCTATAACTTAAAGAATTTTTATGTAATTTATTTCAAAAATTTTCTTGATATTGGTGTTTCGTTTCCCTGGATACTAAATCAATAATACTGTTATTATGTATTATGGAAGAGTGTTAAATCAACAGATTACAACATAACTTCGAACGCAATAATATATGTATTTAATTGAAATTAGCTTGTTTCGTTTAGCAGTGCGCAGACTCAATGTACTTTAGGCGTGGAATTTAGACTACCAGCTGGAAAAACCCATTTTAAAGTGAAGAAATTTGAAGGTCAAAGTGTATGAATATCAGGCAAGCTCAGATTACAACAAGTCTGGACAAGTAAAATTGCATAAGTCCGTAAAATATTCTGAATTAGTGGTACAATTGACGCTTTATAACAAGATAAAAACATTTCTGAAAAACAGCAACAGCTTCTATCACTTCAGACTGTTTAGCTGCAATAAAATTCCAGTTAATCTCATAAATATTTCTCTTAAAATCAAGAGCATATATAAACTCGATAATAGTGATGTCTTAGCCAATCATTACAGCTGCCTCGGATTTCAGTTACATAGTATTCGGCATCGAATCCCCCTTTATGTTGTGACAAATGACAATGAGAAGTGTACATAGAAATGTTTTAAGCACTCACAGTCTTAGTACATCAGAAATATACTGTTATCAGATCAGATATAATAAGTACTATTGCAAAAACAAATATCTTTGAATCATTCAGCAAAAATATTCTTCATTTCAACGATACCCTTCTGTTAGTTATAATGTGTATCATAGCAAGTATTTTAATAGCTATTTCATCAGAAAATATTCCCTAGTTCCATATGAATCGAATATATCTAGATGGTGTCCGTCCACAGAAGGATAGGTCACGAGATCCCTCACCAACTAAACGCGCTTATAATATAAGTTGCCGAATCCAAACTCTTCAACAGTATGGCCAATATGGTGCAATAATTAATGAATGCTTACCCAATTTACAGCCATATATTTGATTTACATAAAAATATTTTTCATGATATCAGATTCACAGTGCTTAGTTTTGCAGTAATTAAAAAAGGGTATATAAACTATTAAACATGTTATTATACGGTTAGACACGAAAATAGATGCTCATTCGTATAATATTTATATTTGTTCGAAAAAGCATATCACCGAAGATCTTGGATCTTTGACGTTCCACTAGAACATATTTCAAACTATGGTGAAGAAACAGGTCTAACTTAAAACAGCCAGAAATATTTAAAAATGCTTATATAAATCTATTTGTGTATCAAATTAAAAAAGGAAAGCAGAAATCACAAATTTAATTTTAGCTAATATTTTTAAAATTTCCTAAACTAAAGCAAATCCGAAAGAATTTATGTATTTATTAGTAACTTTGTCAATTAAAGAAATTTTTTATTTATTTACAAAACTAAATAACCTTTTATTGATTAAACACATTGGTTTTCTTGTTCTCACGTAAATGCTTTGCTGGGTAAGTAAACATTATTAAAACTTATATTTTGTTTACTTTAAATAATCAATTCTTATAATGAATACTAATAGACAATTTGTGATGATCAAGGAATCAGTAATTACCTTGGTCGCATATAATAAAACACTCATTTTTTTTACGAAAATTCATTATTATATTTTAATAAAATTGAATTTCTTCAGAAACATTTAGGTTTCTTTTGAATAAAGAAAATAATTAAATTTTATTCATTAACGCATTAGATTAAAAATAAGAAAGTATTTTGTACAAAAAATGTATTAATGTTAATCATTTAAATGGAAAGTGTGAAAATGTGGATAAGGATTATTCCCAATACCATTATAACATTTTTATAGACTTTAATATTCATCGGGAAAAAATCTGGAAATTGGAAATTGGAGTGCTTTTTGTCATTTGTAGATTAGTTTTAAAGTTTTTTAAAAAGGACTAATTCATTATTCTACAAAATATCAATATTTTATGAGACGTTCAATATTGTAGTAAAACTGTGATGATTTCAAAAGTAACTGTTACTAGATTCTCAAAAATAATGACACACATTACTGGATAACAAGTTACCTTTAAGTGAATTCACTTCATTCAATGCAAGATGATACGAGAAAACAACAGCGAATAAAAACATTGAAATTTTGAATGACAGTGCATCAATCAAGCATTTCAGAACAATATCTGAAAAATGTTCATCAGCGATATAAATATAGATTTAATGTTAATATTTTAATTGAATTTTTATTCAATATTTGTACTTCGCTCTCCACTGGACAGTGCAAACTCCTATATTTACACAATACACTTTTAACTGTCTGTAAAAATGAAGAGTCAATAAGAAAAACCTCTTGGCTATACTCATATCTGTACCATTTTTAATCAATAAAATAAAAACGATTTTCTGACACAACATACCTTATTCTTATATAAAAACTGAAAAGTTTTATTTTGAATAATTCAATTATCATTAATCAAATGGATGATTGATTTTGATGTTAAATAATTCATCATCATAACTCAGAAGTTTGATGTAACTTTTTAGGTATAAATGAAAGATTAAAAGTCAAAGTTAGTAAGAACTAAATAGAAATGCTTTTTCAAAATTAATCTGTTTTTTTTTTTTTCTGTTTTTCAAGTAAATAATATTAATATATTTTAGATATCACATTAAATGTTTTTGAAAGTGAAAAATCTGTATTTTTAAAATTATTGTTATGTCATGTGAAATCAGTCTATTGTATGACTTGTATACTAAAAGAAATTAATATTTTTTTTTTATTTATATCGTATTGCCATTCAATGCAACCTAGAATATAACAAATAAAATTTTAAAATAAGCTTTCCTTTTCATGAATGTTTTTTCTGTCTCGAAAGTGAATTTGTGTTTTTTTTTTATATTATATGACTATTAGATGTTTAATATGTTTGCATTTTCTCCGCACAGAATGAAGATTAAAAAAAATATGACTAAGTTATTTGGTCTTTAGATTCTTTAAACACGAAACATGATTATTTTCAAAAGACATTTGCGTTTTTCTAAATTGCTTCATTACTTATCATATGGTAGAGACTGGCTTAAAAATAGCAGGAAAAAGAGTAAATCAGTGATCGCATTTCAAAACTATGGATATATGTGGAAATCCGTCAAATTCATTGGAATCGATATTGAAAAAGATACATCAGGCACTAATAAAAATTGCTCATGCCATTGTTTAGTCATATATTGCTCAATCACTTTATTTTTTATTTATAATATTTTTCTAATGGTAGATCTTGCAATTCAGACTCCATATATGGGGAAAAATTCCATAGGGAACTGTGTAATTCTATTATAAACCATGGTATTGTGGATGACATTGTTAAACCGAAAGAACAATATCCGAAACCTGGTGATAAATATGCTTTGTCTTAACCATGATATGCTTGCTTATGGTTTCAAGAAATCTCGCGCAGTATACCTTATTATCATATTAATCGTTTCATCGATGGTTATTTATCTGGTAACATCGTTTTTTGGAAGGATAAAAATAAAATAGTGCTCAAAATAATAAAATGTTTTGGCATATACGTGTGTTAAAAAGTATGAAAATACTACAAAGAGGTAATGATAAAAAATTAAAAGAACTGTTTCAGTTTGATATTCATTTCATGCAAATGATTGTTGAAATTGCAATAATATCATTTGGTTTTATACTTTTTAATAGGCGACACTTAAATAGCACGATAAAATAATATAATTTATAGTACAATTATATAAAATGAGGGCATATAGAACACATCCAAAAAATTTATTATAATGCAATTTTGGTGACATTATAAATAATGAATGTTCGATTAAGAATAGAAAGTATAGGTTGTAGACGAAACAATTTATTGGGTTAAATGCAGTTTTCATAAATTAACATAATCAA
>JAPDSC010069330.1:66739-127485 GCA_026290005.1 Latrodectus geometricus
AAAAAAAAATGGATCTTGTGTCTAAAGATTTAAAAATAAAAATAATATGGTAGTTTGAAGATGCTTATTTTTAAAACAAAATAATTTCTGATAAAAAAAATAGTTTACAAGTATTTATGTGAAGTTATATAAATAAATTCTTATTCCGTTTGCCCGTCGAATTTTTTTCTGATCCACATTTAAGAACAGCTGCTTTCATTGCAATGGAATTTATAGTAGGATGTCAGTCTCAGGCTATCTTAAAATAAAAGCGATGTTTCATTTAGAAATTTTGATTACAGTGTTTGTAATTAATTTAAAAAATATTGCTAATAGAGCAAACAATGCCCTTAATGTCACTTATGCCTAGATGATAAAAAGGATATTTTTAATATCTGTAATTAATTTAAATGATGTACCACTTCATAATTCATGATACTTCAAGAAAGAAACATGTTTGTTTTACGCTTTTAAAATTTTCATTTATGCTTAACTATTGGAAACAGAAAAAAATAAATTTATGTCATTAGATATCCTACACTCCAACAGTAAAACGTAAAAAAAAAATATTTACTTTTTCCGATTTTTGAAAAAGTATTGTTTTAGCTCACTGCAAAGAATGTAATTTTGCCTTTTCTAATAGATCGCCAATAGAAAATTCATTGGAACGTGAATGTGAATAAAATTGCGATTTTAACATTTAATAGTTAGTAACTGAAGGGAGTTTTCAAGCATTCTGCACCATATTTGATTTGCTTTCAACTAACAAATCGAATATCGATTTTGTTGTACGTGAGATTTCACTTAGTGAAGTGAAACACCTTTTTTGAGAGTGTATATTAAATTATTTTGTAATATGTGCATTTTAAGCTTAATTTGTACATCTTCATGCTCAAATAGATATTTTATTATAGAACTTAATATTTTCATGTTTAAATCTATTAATTATTATAATTAAGAGTAACTATTAACTGTTTTGATTTTTGCTTACGTCAGTATGTCGAACAGAAAAAGATTTAATTAAATTAGTTTTTGCAATGAATAGACGCTCTCTCCAAAGAAGTGGGACACGTGAAATTGAAGTACACTTTTCACCTTTAAAATCTAAACTTAATAAATATATGGTATAAGTCAGATGTCAAATATTAATTCATTGAACCAGATGTAAAATGAAATGAATGTAACGCGGCAAATCAATACATTCAGTTAATATCAACATAATATTTTAATAAATTATGACTTAATGGATTCAAATTAATCAGTGTCATCAAATTCATTAAAAAAAGTATTTCTTTTTAACTTTAAATAGCTAATAAATGCTTACAATTTAAAAGATATACCATGTGACTCCAAAACTAAAATTGTTATTCTATTCAAGATTATTGAAAAAAATTTTAGAAAAAGATTTTCGACCAACACTAAGTTCTTTTAAAACTAAAATAATTATTGTTTATATATGACATTATAATGATAGTGTAAACAATAAAATAATTAACACATACCACTTTTTTCTTTTAATAATTGCAACAAAAAATACAAAAACCATTATTTATTCTGCAGAATTTGTAATAAATAATTTGTTAAGACTTGTTAAGATATTTTTCATTGCCATGTTGTAACCAGTATCTTAAACTTGACAGAAATCTGATTTTATTAAAAAACTTTGTCGTGGTACAAACTCTGAATTATTCAAAATTCTTCATTACCTAAAATGTTCTAATTTTTTTATGATTTTTAAATTTAAATTAGTTAATACACTTACTAATTAATAATATACTTATATTTACAGTAAAAGGGGATTCACAAATTATGTGAATGAATTGTTAAAATTTAATTCTCTTCGCTTACAATCATTCATTAATGAATATTAAATTTATGATCCATATATTATAAAAGTTAATTTAAAGACAATTTCTAAGTAATACAACAGATAAAGATAATGATTTTGCTTTCATTTTTAATGTGCTTTTTTTTCATAAACTAATACTAAATGCAAGTCCTATTAATACTTAAGTCAAATCAAACCTTCACGCTGAAACAAGTGGTAATGAACCTAAATGTATAACCGGATTTACTATTTTAACTTTAACAAGTTCATTAAAAGCCAATGAAAAATAATTTCTTTATTTTAATTTGCACGCGAATTCACTAGGAATATAAAAATCTTCGCTGCGGCTCATCAAAATCTTTGTACCAAGAAGGTGGCACTTAATGCGAAGATGAAATTTACCTAACAAAAAGATGTTGTGATGTGCGTTAGGGATTAACATATTCATGTAAATCAGGTATCACATAGTAGCTTCACCTACAATATATTTAAATAACGAAATTTTACTGTAGATTTATCATACACAAATTTCATTTAAATACTATTGCTTGGTAAAAAAAAAAATAATAATAATAAATTGCCTCGTTCAGAATGAAATGCTAATCAGTACTTTTCTGTCTTTTATAATAGTGATCAAATTGATGTTAACTAATTAAGCGGCTTATCATATTGCAACAATACTTCTCATTCAATTGAGAACTCACAATTGTCGGAAGACTTTGGAATCTATGAGTTCAGGGCGGTTACACAGAATGCCATGCTGGATATAAGTATCCTAATATTGATAAGTAATGATAATACGAGTTACTCTAATGATCATGACCACATCGACGAGTTCTGGCTCTGCTTACAGCACAGTAAAGGTCACATCTTTGTATGAAGTCATCTTGACGAGCGTCAATATCATTAGTCAATATTGTCCTGTTATCAATCATCTGGTGTAAAATTAGCATTTTATGAAGCAAGTAAAAACAGATTATTTTACGGCTTTTTATAATTCTGTGATTGTTATTTTTATTTAAAGATTTAATTTTATTACGAATAATTTCTGGTTATCTGAAATGTCTAAATCTAAATAAATTGATTCCCAATAAAGATTTGTTTTAACTCAAGCATAAAAATAGAATTTTTGATGGTTTTCTATAAATGTAAATCTACAAACTTATAAGTGAATAATCTTATTGTTTTCAAGATATATTACATATTGTGTTTACAAATTGTTCAACCATTTATTCGTGTTGATTTCTTTCAATATTTCATCATTTTGTACATAATCCACAAAATCGGTTATTCAAATAAGATTTAGCATTCAATTGAATGTTTAATCTAGTTTCGAGAGATTGCTACATTATTTATTAAATAAATAATATTATTTTTATTATATTACAATATTAATTATAATATATTATTAAATAATTTATTTTTAAAATTTCCGTGATATTGCCGCTTCAGTTTCCTGGAGACAAAATCAATAATATCGTTGTTACCCTAAGGAAGACATTGAAATCAACAGAATAACTTCAAACGCAATAATAATTATGGCTGATTGCATTAAGCAGTGCGCAGACTCAATTCAGATTAGACGTAAAATTTAGACTATCAGCTGGAAGAAACTCATTGTTGAAGTGAAGAAATTTGTAGATCAAAGTGTATGAATATCAGGTAAGCTCAGATTCCAACATGTCTGGACAAGTAAAATTGCTAGATAAGTGAGTACAAAATTCTGCTTTAGTGGTATTATTGACACTATCCACCATGCTGCAAAGTTTTCTGCACCACTCGCAACACCTTCCATTACCTCGCAGTACTCTGTAGAAATGAAATTTCAGTTAATCTTACAACTGTTTTTCTTAAAATTAATAGCATATGTAAACTCGTTAAGAAAGATGTCGTAGCGAAGCATTATAGCTGCCAACAGATTTCAATATAATAATATTCGGCATCGAATCCCTCTTGTATTTTAACAAATGACAATGAGAAGTGTGTATAGGAAAGTCATAAGCAATTATAGTCATCGTCCATCAAAAATATACATTCACAAGATCAGGTGGAATGGTATAAAGGTATCTTTTGCTGCAGGATTCGAAGCAATTTGTTTTCCTGACTTGGTGGCATATAATAAAACGATATCATTCTGCTAGTTATGGTGTCTATCATTGCAATTATTTTAATAGCTATTTCATAAGAAAATATTTTGAAGTTCAATGTGAGTCAAAAAGATCTAAACAGTGTCCGTCCACAATTGGATAGGTCTCGAGACTTCTCATTAGTTGAATAGGCATATAATAAAGTGCCGAAAATAAATTCCCTAAAAGCATGGCCAATCTGAAGTAATAATTAATGAATGTTTTCCCGACTTTATGGCCACGTATTTGATTTACATAAACATATTCTTCATGATATCAGATTCATGATTCTTAGTTTTATAGTAATTAAAAAGTATATATATTATTATTAAGCATGTTATTGTAAGGTAAAATACAAATTTAGATGCTCATTCACGTAATATTTACATTTGTTCAAAAAATCACAATTTAAACAGAAAGCAGAAATCACAAATTAATTTCAGCTAATATTCTTAAAATTTACTAAATTAAAGCAAATCCGAAATGATTTATTCATGTATTAGCGTCTTTGCTTTATTCAATAGTTTTTTATCTATTTACAAAACTAAATAACCTTTTATTGATTAAACACATTAGTTTTCTTGTTCTCGCGTAAATATTTTGTCTCGGGTAAGTAAACATTATTAAAACTTAGTTTGTTTACTTTAAATAATCAATTGTTATCATTAATGAAATTTTAATAAAGAATGACCAATGAATCAATATTTACCTTGGCCGCATATAATTAAAGACTTTAATTTTCTTAAGCAAATTCATTATTATATTTTAACAGAAATATTTAACCGTTCTTGTGAATAAAGAAAATAGTTAAAGGTATAATATCAATGAATATTATTCTTTAACACATTAGATTAAAACAATAAAAAAGTATTTTATTTAAAAAATGTGTAAAAATTAATCATTATACTGGAAAGTGCTTAAATGCGGATAATATGATTATTAGTAATACTACACATTGATGCATATTACCACTATAACAACTGATCAGGAAATCGCACGAAGGAAAAGTTTGTATTAATGTTTACATAGATTTGAAAATAAAGAAAGTATCCAAAATGATCTTCTGATAAGAAATATTCCATATTTTCATATTTGTCTAGATTTATATATTTAGATATTAAGAAAAATTATTATGTCATGTCTTAAAGTTTAACAAATTAATAATTATATAAAAGATTATAATTAAATGGTTTAAATTATAATCTATCATAAAATGTTTCAATAGATTTTTTCATGAAGAAAAACTTTAATATTCTTAAGGAAAAAAATCCTAGCTGTATAAAATTAAAAGAAATCTCTTTGGTTTCAGCTGTTTGCACCACATGTATGGTTAATTGCTATATTATTTAATAATCATAAATAATTGATAATGCATATTATTTACGGTTAACTGGTATTGAAAGGATAAAGTACATTTTCTTTTCATTTTTGGAGTGCTTCTTTGGAAAATTTTATAGTTTTTTTTTTTTTTTTTTTTTTTTTTTTTTTGTTTAAAGGAATAATTTATTTTTTTCAAAAATATCAATCTCCTATAAGACATTATACTCAATACTGTAGTAAAACTGTGACAAGAATGTCATGATTTTAAAAGTAACTATCACTGGATTTTTAAAAATAATGCCACACATTACTGGATAACAAGTTACCTTTAAGTAATTCACTTCGTTCAATACAAGATGATGCAAAAAAACAACGGCGAATAAAAACCTTGAAATTTTGACTGACGGTGCATCACAGTCAAGCATTTAATTAAAGTATCTGAAAAAATTATTCAGCGATACAAATTTAATTCAATGTTAATAATTGATTATTTGATCTGAAATTTTATTTGATATTAATACTTCGGTATCCAGGACACAGTGCAAACTCTTCTATCTTTTCATAATACACTTTTAATTGTTTGTAAAAATGAAGTAAACATAAATGGCTTTTTAACTACTTTTTTTCAGAATTGAAAGAGTCAATTAAAAAACCTCTTGCCTATACTCATATCTGTAGCATTTCTAATCAATAAAATAAAAATGATTTTCTGACACAAATGCCATATTCTGATACAAAAAGCTGAAAAGTTTCATTTTAATCAAATCAATTATCCATTAATCAAATGGATGATTGATTTTGATATTAAATAATTCATCATCATAACTCAGAAGTTGGATGTAGCTTTTTAGGTATAAATGAAAGATTAAAAGTCAAATGCACTGTAGGAAGAAAATAAAAATGATTTTTTAAAATTAATCTGTTTGTTTTTTGTTTTTTTTTTTCAAGTAAAAAACATTAATTTATTAAAATATTCTAGATAACACTAATTGATTTTGAAAGTGGAAAATCTATATTTTTAAAATATTATTGAGGTTATGTGAAATCAGTCTATTGTATGACTTATATATAAAAAAAAACTAATATTTTTTTTTATTTATATCGTATTGCAGTTCCATTCAACCAAGAATATAACAAATAAAATTTTAAAGTAGGTTTTTCTTTTCATGAATGTTTTTTGTGTCTCGAAACTGAATTTGCGCTTTTGTTTTATAATAAATAACCGTTAGATGATTAACGTGTTTTAATCCAGTTTGCATTCTTTCCGCGCAGAATGAAGATTAAAAAAATTAAGTCGAGATTATTTGGTCTTTAAATAGAAGACATTAGTTGTGACGCCATATTGTTTTCAAACATTTGCTGTTAAGCGTCATTTATCATTGAAACTGCCATAGACTTATGTGATAAATTTTTAAATTGCTATTTTTTAAGTTGATATTCATTATTTAAGGATAACGTGTTTGTTAAAACTTTTAACCTTTTGTTTGCTTAACCTTTGATTCTCGCCAAATTGTAGTCACAGTTAATCACCAACCTGGGCTTATTTCCAATCGTATTCTGGTTGCAACAGAACAATTTATTGTTCTGTGCCAACAAAAATCACCCATAAAATCGATAGCCAAAGAAAAATCTCCAAGTTTGTCAAGAAGGCACTCTTAAATACAATATTAAACAAATGTTTACATTGTATTTGTTTGGAAACAGTTGTGGATATGACGTCACACTAATGTCGTCAATTCTTTAAAAACGAAACATGTTTATTTTCACCAGACATTTGCATTTTTCTAAGTTGCTTCAATGTTTATCATCTGCTAGAGACAGGCTTAAAAACAGCAAGAAAAAGAGTAAATCAGTGATCGCATTTAAAAATTATGAGTATATGTGGAAATCCTTCAAATTCATTGGAATTGATATTGGAAAAGATACATCGGGCTCTAATAAAAATTGCTCATGCCATTCTTTAGTCATATATTGCTCAATCACTTTATTCTTTATTTATAATATTCTTCTAATGGTAGATCTTGTAATTCAGACTCCATATATGGTGAAAAATTCCATAGTGAACTGTGTAATTCTATTATTAACCATGGTATTGTGGAAGACATTGTTAAACCGAAAGAACAATATCCGAAACTTGGTGATAAATATGTTTTGTCTCAACCAAGGAATGCTTGCTTATGGTTTCAAGAAATCTCGCGTAGTAGACATTATTATCATATTAAACGTTTCATCGATGATTATTTATCTGGTAACATCAATGGCATTGATATTCTCGGCAGACAAAGATTTCCCCTTTTGGATGTATGGTACATTTGCGAACTCGAGCGCAATGAAAATTTTAGTTTTAATATTTTACTACCTGGTTTATACTTTTCTCACTTTCTTCCTCCCTATCTTGACATGTATTTTAGTGTGTGTGTTATATTATGATTGCAGTTACTTATTAATAAAGTATAAAAGAAATTTAGAACATTTCGAGAGAAGACAGATACCACTTCGTTGCTTGCTCTTTTATTCGAGTTTGATAAATGTAGTGTCTGAAACCAATGAAGTGATTTCTGTTCCATCTTTTCTCACTTCAATCGTCTTTTTCTTGCTTATGGGATCGAATATCACATGGGTCTTGATGCATAAGGATATTTTACTATCAACGATTATACTCGAAAATGCATTTTATCTGACCAGCTCTATTGTTGCGTCTATAAGCCTGCCTTGGATGGCTTCGAAAATCCAGCGAAATGGCAAAAATGTTAAATTTGTTCTGGAAAGAATTTACGAAAAGGCGCTTTGTGATCCACTAGCTGACGAGTATGTATTGGAAATCATTGAGAGGTTGAAAAACCAGAAATGTCCTGCAATGAAAGGGTGTAACTTGGTGACTTTTAGCAGAGCATATATTCTATCCAGTTTCGGAGCTCTATTCACGTATGGTTTGCTGTTTATCAATATAAAAAGTTCTTTGTCTACAAACTAGATATATTTCACACATGCTTTAAGTTGCTTAGTGCTTATGAATATTTAAAATTTTAATATGCATGCTTGAAATGTACTCTACTATTATGAGATATGTTTCGCTGGAATGATGTCTTGCATATAAAGAAAAAAACAAATTGTAAATGAACCTTTCTATTAAGTTTCTAATGATTGTTGTTCTATAGTAATTAAAATTGTATGTTAATGTATATCATTATACATCATATCTATATATGATATCCAGGTATCATATTTTTTGCATGCTGTTTTCGATTTCTTTTTATTTTGGGTTTTTTTGCTCTTGCATCCAATATGAAAAGAATATGCTAAATAAAGATAAAAATATAAATCAGAATATTTTTTAAAATAATATCATTAATTTTTATATCTTGAAGACAAAGTAACTTTTCTTTTGTTTAAGTTTTGAATTGTAATTAGTGAAACTCAAGTACAGTTTATTCGTCTAAAGAAACAATAGGATGGTTTTGCAAGAATAAGAACCTGCATTGTTGAAGGTTAAATGTCTGATATGTTTGATAAGCCTTTTTTCATAGCATAATTCAGCTTTCACGTCATAACAAAAAATTTTTTAGATATTTTCAGAATGATTTCAAGAATTTTAATTTTTTTAAAAGCCCCAATCAATGATTGAAGGAAAAATGCTTACAGATCATAAATTTCTAGAATTTTCCAAAGTGGTTCAGAAGTTCTTATAAATTTCTCTCGAATATTCAGAAATATAACATGTTAATTTATTTACATTCTGTAGAAGGTCAGCATTGAAATATACTGAAAATAAAAAATTCATTAGAAATTTAGACTTAGAAAAAATTGTACATACAGTAAATCCACGATAATTGTTTCTATATTTTGTGGAATTTTTAATCAACTCTATATTTGGATACGCGTGAAATTTAACTCAGATTGCTCGTAGAAGTGATGAATAATTATAACGAAGAAACTAAAATGTCAGTGTCAATTTGAATGTTGCCAATGCTCATAAAATTAATGTTGCTAACACAAATTTACTTTTGCCAATTCTCGAACAGGTTATAATGGATATTTACATCACCAAATGATTCAAGATTAGGTTTAAAGAAGGAATAACACCAACAGAACTATAATAAAATAATTTTACTTTTTATTTTTAACTAAACCATACTTATCACTAACTGAAAATTATAAAATTTAACTCTTCAACAGTAATTTCTATTGACAATTTGAATCATTTGAGTTTTTCCAAGTTCAATGAAATAACAATCGAAAGTACTTATAGATAGGTATCAATTTACCATTCAGTTTAAAGTTGTGATGCATACAAATTACCTATACTTCAAGTGTTGAGGTGTAAGAATTTCGGTTTGATAGTTTAGAAAAAATTAGGTTCTGAAGGATTATATTGACTGGTCCAACAATGATTTAAACTTTAAATAACTTTCTAGATAATATTTCTTTCTCAATGTTAATTTTTCAATTCACATAAAAATGTTTTGTTGTTTGATTTTATGAATAATAACAAAATCAAATATTAATATTATTGATATATTACATTAGTTACATCAAGTAAATAAATAACACAAAATTTATTTTTAACGGATTAAAATAAAAAAAAAATTCATTAAGCATTTTTTGGAAACTCTTTTATTGATTTGGAAGCAGTTTTTAATGTAAATATTTTTTTTATTCTTAAAAAACACTAAACTGAATCAGTTTCAACCATACCAATGGTTTTTATAAGAATACATAAATAAATACGGATTATTATTATTAATTCAATATTTATTTCATTAAATATGAATTTAATAAATATTTAAGAAATTAATTTGAGATTATAAGCACTGTTAACGATTAATACTCAAGAAATAATTTGTTATAGATTAATTTTATAATAATAATGCTGTAAAACTAGATATTCTTGCTATGCAAAACAAACTGAATAAGGAACAGAAACTGAGAAATACTAATCACTTTTAATTTAAATATATAGATAATAATGGCTTTTATAAAAGTGTTTATATTTAATATATTTTTTCCTAAAAATGATTAAATAATTTTTTCGAAAACATTAAACATAGCAATATTAGAAAGATTTTTACAAAATAACTTGAAACATTTTGTATATTATTAGCATTTTAAATGCATCATCACGATTAGAAACATTGAAACATCAATATTTTATATGTATATAAAAATTTATTCTTTTTTAAAAATCTTCCTCAAATAATTATTCTTACTAAATGTACTAAAATACAAGTCACTTTAGATAATTTTTATTATTCAGTGTTTGGACACAAATTGCAACCACACAATTTTGCGTAATATAAAATTTCATACAACTTCATGGTTTTTAAGAAGCAAATCGTAACTGGTTTTGCTAAGAGTTTCAAAATTCTTTATCATATTATCCTGTTTCAATTATTATCTTTGATTATATAATTTTTTATTGTTAAAAAAGAGGCACTCGTACTTTTAATTTTAGTTTTTTCTATTTATATCATAAATTCCAAATTTGTAACTAAATTTTAAAAAAATTTAAGCAACTTCTTAATTTTGCATTTCCAATCAAAACACTTTCTCGTTCTACTTTTAAAAATGCCAAGTCACTTAGGTGATGTCTTCCACAGATGATCATTAATTAAACAAAGTTAATTTTAATTTATTGAACTAACAACAAGAAACGACGTTAAAATAATACGGATAATTTAATGAGAAACTCTTCTATCTGGAAAAAAAATCTTTTATACGAGACTAAGAAGTTAAAAGATTCAATTAAGCTTAAGATTTAATTTCTTTAAAATAAAAAATTATATATATATTTTTTTTCAATAAAATCCAAAATATTCTCCACCAAAAAGTGTAAATTTATAATATCATTAGTTTTTCTAAACTGATATGATGAATAATATTTTCACAAGTTTAACGTTCATTCAAATTACCATCAAGAATTAGATTACATTGTTGATATATATTATAAAGAAAAACCGAAAAGTATTTTTTCGGTATTTAAAGTTTATCCGTTAATTAGTAAATATACGTAATGCACACACAACTCTAAAAATAAAGCCATTCCATGCATTTTAAAAGACAATAAAATCTCAGCTATCTAACGAATTGAATAATTTGTTTTCAAGCCATTTTTGTATATAAAAAAAACCTATTCGGAAACATGTATATTTAACCCTTCCATTAAAATTATATCTATAAAAAGAATAAATTTGGTGAGATACTAGTCCCTTGAAATTGTGTTTATTTGTAGTAATTTAGAATAAACCTGAAATTCAAACAACGTTTCCAATTATCTTAATTGCCACTTAAGTATTTCATAAAGTTAAAAAATTTATTTTCATTTCAAGAACTTTTACACTGAATACAAGCAATAATTACATACGAAATTTTGTAACTGAAACCATCCTAATTTCAATACAAAAAACAGGAAATAAAAGCTTTTACCTGAATGCTAAGTTTTTGAGTAGCACTTCCTTAAACTATATTTACCATAGATTAATATAGAGAAATACTTGAGAATCTTTTTCCTTTATGGGTAAAATATCAATGGTTTCTGAATTAAATATTGTTGAGATTCTAAAAATTAGAAAAACTAGGTTAAGTATAAAAAATTAGAAATTATGATAAAAGACACATTTTTCAAAAACATTTTCGTTAGAATTTATCAATTTGAATCTTAAATATTTAATAACCTTCAATTATTTAATTTTACAAAAACATTTTAGTAGACATTTATATAAAATATAATTTTAACAAAATCTATTTTTATTAACTAAAATAAATTTATTTGCAAAGAATGATGAAATTTAAAATTGCAAATATTAAAATTTTGTTTCTTGGATATTTTATTATAAAAATTTTCAGAATGTAATTTTTGCAAAACGTTAATACTGTAAACGTTATTATTTAGCTATTTTAATGTAAATTGCATGTACATGCAAATAGTATATATCATTAAAATGTTATAAAGGCTACAATTAAATCAAAATAAATTCAGTGTAAACGCAATTTACTATACAGAAACAACAAAGGTTAAACTTGCTATTTTCCTATTGTATAAATAAAAAATGGTTTAATAATATTTATATTTGCTTAGAGTTTACAAGCGAATTGCTCTGTAGGATGGAAATTTCAAATAACTTTATGTATATATGACCACCATATATAGCAATTTACTTTGATCGATAAATTTATATGGTGATATTTTAAGATGTTAATTAAAACAATCGTCAAAATTACGTTATTTGTTAAATAACACCATGGATGTTGAAAAACACTAAAAAATATTTAAATTTGTCGTTACTGCCATGCTAGAAAAACAACTAGATTCATATACTGAATTTTCTAAACGATTTATTGAATTTTAGAATGTTTAAGTGTTGCACAAATATAGAATTTTTATGATAAATTTTTGATTAAGTGTAATTTTCAAATATCTAAAATATTTTAGGATTAAAAGATTTTAGGAAGTTAATGTTGGCTTTTGCATTAAAATTTCACCAGTTTTCTTATTGCTTATTAATGAATTTTTATACGCTCTCATAAAATTTAATCAGTAGTTAAAGCAAATTTCCATCTCTTTAAAGTGTAATTTTTTGTAGAAGAGATTTACAATAAATTGAAATAAAATATTTTAAGCAATTCTTCAAGTACATTATTTGAACTAAGATACAAGAATACAAATCACATTGTAATTTGGAAATTAAATTAAATTTGCTTATGAATAAATTATAAATCAATTGTAAATATTTCACCACTTTGAAGAAAAAGGTTCATATAAGAGTTTAATCAGTGAAACATTTGAATATTGATATAATACAAATGTTTCACTGATTAAAAATACATTTATAAAGAACTAATAATAGTACATTTATTTTGAAAATACTATATTAAAATTTCAGAAATTTATACAACAATAATATTTGATTAATTTCACACTTTAAACTTTTCATTTCATACTTTAAACCACATTGTTGAACATGGAGAATTTCAACTTGCTGAGGCATCAAATCAGCAAACTTTCGGAGTATCTCAAAAGGCTTAAGCGGTCTCCCTCCATATTAACTGTAAATATTGCATTTTCAAATGTAATATCAATTGTAATAAAATTTTAACATGATGATAATGAAAGGCACAAAAATTTCATACCAGACCATTGAGACCATTTAAGTGAATTTCCATGAAAAGCGAAAAGAATTTATTTACATAAACAGACTATATAAATACACTCATTACCAAAAATTAAGCAAATAGCACAAAAATAGCGATAAGTATCCCAGAAATAAGCTAATCTCAATGAAATTTGAATATGTTGGTAAGTAAAAGGAGCTGAACAGCATGACATTATGCAAAATAGTAGCTCTGCTGTCGGAACACATCATTTGCGAGGAGCATAAATATAGATGTCTCAAGCAAGGCGGAACTTGTCGCTGCGTGTCTGAGATTAGATATCTGGTATAGAAAAATTGTAACAATGGCCTCCGGGGATCATTTGACCTAACTATTTCGAAGGTGAGTTATTAAGAAACCAGAGGCAGGACAGCCTCAGATAGAAGCGGATAGATGCTTGAATGTCAGTCTGTCTGTGATTCATAGACTTTGACAATAATTTATAACCAGGGATTCGACATCCAGGATGTTCAGCCAAGGTCGGTCACGCGTTACCAAGAGTGGCGGTGACCAATATTTTTCATTATGCGCACTAAGGAATAGTACCGCAACTCCAACTGAACTCATATATTCCCTACTGTTTGATTGGGAAATTTGGTAGTCATCACAATCGTATATCGAAGACTTCACGAACGTGGTATTTTGCTAGGCGATCAATTATTTGCATCTCGTTCACGTCACGCCATAAACGAGAACGCTTGCAATGGTCACATCAACATGTCCACTATATGAGTTGATGAATGGAGGGCTGTTCTCTTTATGAATGAGTCCAGATTCAGCGATGGTAGGCTCGTTTTTATTTGGAGAGAACGTGGAACTCGTTTTCATTTATCAAACATCCGTGAAAGAAATGCATATGGATCAGGCATCGTCTGTATTTGGGGTGGTATTTGTTTGGTTGGACGGACCAACTTTCATATCTTTTCTCGTGGAATTGTTAATGCTCACATTTTTAGAGATGACATGATGATGCTTATGTGCACCCTTATGCTCCAGCAATAGGTGATGCTCACGTACTACACGATGATAATGAAAGACCACCCAGGACTCGCATCGTGGATGCTTATTTTGAGCAAAAAATAATTGAACTCATGCTGTGCCCACAGCTCGATTACCGGACCTATATTATCGATAACCCCATCCAGCATATTTAGGACGCTCTAAAACGAAGTGTAGCTGCTCTCACTCCCCCTCCTAGGTTCCTAGCCAACTGCTTTGGAATCGAACTTCCTACACAATTAATAGATTACATAATTATGAATTACGGGGGTACGTAGATGGCAGTAGCCATTGAACTAGAAATCGCCAAAAATGTCATCTCCAGGCTTTGGCAACGATTTTATGATGAGGGAAATTTCAGTGCATGTTATTGTAGACGTATCTCCAGAGTGATTACGCCGAATGACAACCGGTATTTTTTAGTAATAGCTAAAAGAAGCAGAGGCAGAACACAGAAGAGGACGTGTCACGGCCAAGGATAAGATCGCTTCAAACCAAACCGTGGATAGATGTTGGGGACCATACTGTTCCCAACATCTATCCACGGTTTGCATTATTTAAATTAAGATACAAGAATACAAATCACACTGTAATTTGGAAATTAAATTAAATTTATTTATGAATAAATTATAAATCGATTGTAAATACTTCACCACTTGGTAGAAAAAGGTTGTAAGTATGGCCTATATGCTCACAAGCCTGTCATATGTGTTCCTCTCACGGTAATTAACTGTCACCAGCGGTTAGCCTAGAGTAGAGTAAATTCAATGTGGACACCGTCACAATGAGCTGAGGTTATATTTTCCGACATGACGAGATTTAGCTTGAAGTCCGATTCATGATGGATGTTCATATATAGAATGCCAGATACTCAATACCATTAAGATAATGCCATTAAACGCCTTGTTACGGTGGTTCAGGAGTGATCATTGAGGCATTATACTTAAATCCAGAATACAGTATTCTGGTGCAACACATACATCATTCATAAAATAAATAAAATATCGGATAATAAAAAATAAATCCAAACGAAAAATGTTTGAAAGCAAGTTTATAAATAAGAGATTTCTCAAAAATATAGTTCGTACATGGAAATTATAATTATCATTGTTTCATTGGGAGCCTGTTAGGGACTAGCCAATAGCTCGTAAAATTGTGCATATTCGTAAATTAGAGGCTCCTGAAAATGAATTTTTTTGTGTATTTATGCATTTCGGAATTTTTATTACAAAAAGTTTAAGATATTTCTGTTATTTGCACATGTACAAAATTTGTAGTACAAAATAATGTTATAGCACCGCAACATTTGAGCAAACTATAAAACTTGCTCAAAAATTGTCAAAAAGATAAGAAAAAAGAAATTGGAAACACGTTTAAAAGAATGATTTTTAATACGAACTAAGCTGTTAACTGTTAGGAAATATAAAAGTAGGAAGATTTTCGCTTACATGACATGTGCTCCTCAACGTGAGGCAATAATTAATATATTTAAAATAAACAGTTTCTCTGAATAAAATTGATATTTCGATCAAAATGAAGTTGAATTTTTCTTTGAAATTTTAATTGCCTTAGATACAATTTAACGCGTACGACTCCTGTACAAAGTGCGGTGTTCACGAGGATTCGCCACGGCACATTTTGGATTATATAGGCCTTTCTAGGGAGGACCTCTATGCAACTCCCCTTCTTGTGCTGGACTTTTTAAGAGTCAACGGAACTCTAGATCTTGTCTGACTCCGTCAGACTTTGGAGGATAAAAAAAGAAGAACAACAATTTAACGCTTCTATCCAAACAGTGCCCAGCATATTATAGACCTCCGCTTCGCCACTTAAGTTTAAAGGCAGCCACATTGACAGCTTAATTTAAATTATCTTAATAATGAAATGATCTGCTAGATAACAATGTTTACAATGTTACAGCTTCTATTCATTCATTCACCATATTTGCATGTTGGGATATATACATATAATTTTGAAAACTGTTAGCTCGTAGAAAAAAGTATTTGGGAACTCTACAATTAATACTTTTTTTTAAAGATTGCTAAAGAGAGCAAAATTTAGAATCACAAAAGTTTCTTTTTGTGGAAAAGAATTATTTTATGGCCACTCGTTTTCATACAGTCCTTATTGATAAATATATTAGAAAAGAAATAAAGTTTACTGTGAAATTAATTATAACAAAAATTAAAAGAAATATAATTAAATGCAACCTAAATATATAAATACCAAAACATTCGGTAAGACATCACTTTCTTTATGGAGCCAATGCAAACATAATTCTTTAAGACAATATTTTATTAAGTTGAAGTTCTTATAATAATATTTCTTTTTCTTCTTTAAATACTAAAATATATATTGGCAATATATTTCCAGTTCTTCCTGATGTTTAGTTTTGAGTAGTACTACAAAAGTATCAGAATTTATTTTTATATTAAATAATTTGAGTTATATTAATTAAAATCCAAATATTACTTATTCGTTATTATTCTTAATGTAATTTTAAAATGCGCATGCGCGCACACATACACATATACTTGTGCACATGTATACGTATCCGTAATTTATTTATGAATTAATGTATGTATGTATTAAATATATAAATATTAGCTAAAGTTATGCATTTCCATTATTTTTAGTCAAAAAGGGAGTAGTTTTGAAAAGTAGAAGAATCAGTATAAATTTACAACCATGCTAAGGATTAAAATATTCAGAGTTTTCAAAATTAAAAAAAAGATGAATAAATAAAATAATAAGACTGGTGATTTGGAAGAGGTTTTTCAATAGAATTTTATACATTAGGATCTTCATTATTCATATGTAGAGGAAAAAAAAATTGGAATTGTTAACAATAATAATATTGTGTTTTATAATAATGGTATCAATAAAATAATGGTATTCTATTTAAAATAATGATAAAAATAAAATTTCATCAAGATTAAGGAATTTATTAAAATGTAGAATTTTATAGTTGATTCAATGTACATGGATACAAAATTATAAAATTTGCTACACATACTAATTAAGTTATCTGAATGGACAAGCAATATGTTATTTATAACGAATTTAATTCTTTTCTGTTTCGTATATCTTAATAATTATTCATGTACTGAAAAACTAAAATTCCCTGTTTTTAAATAACCAATGAAATACATACAGCAAATCTATTAAATTCACTTTCAACTATTTCATTAATTAAGTAAATTAAATAAAGAAGTAAATAACAGGAAACACACACATTTAATCAAAATAAAAATTTAATTTTCCTTATGACCTTTTTTTTTTTTTTTTTTGCTTTTATAGCTTTTTGTCTTCAACAAGCACACTGATTATTTCTAAAATTTTTTTATGTTAAATCTCAAAAACTTACGTTATTAATGGACATTCTATTACATTTTATTATAAAAAGTTAAACAAATTTACACACTGCTGCCATCTATTGAAAATATCTGTTGTAAAATATTTTCAATATAAAAGTAAAATTTATATTTCATCTTTTCTGTGAATAAAATTAACTCTTCACTCACTAAAAACTTACTCATAGTTATATAATCATTAAATACTGTACCGTACTTTAATTTTTCCGACTACATTTCTGGTAATTTTAAAATTTACCTTTTTATAATAAAGTATCTCTACAATTTGAAATTACTTAGTGCTGCCATCTATGTGCTATGTAACCAACAAATGGTATAAGCAATTTTGTTTATTATTAACGATGCATTTTTGGTTATGTTTAAAATTTGCATTCATTTATTAAGCTCACTTGTGAAATATTATTATATGATATAAAAATTTATAAAGTTAAGCAATGAAATTTAACTACTGAATTGATTTCATAGAGTAATTGTAATAATATTACCTTATAGCATAGTAATATTGGGACACACGAAACTATTGACAATAAATAAATTGTTTTTATAATTTTTATTAACTGAAATTTTAGAAGTACATTTTATAATTGAAAAATATTTCAATTATAACGTGTATTAATAATATTCTTACAAACGTTGGGCTGGATTAAAATAATAAGGAAATTATGAAGAAAAGATATTGTTTACTTCCTTATGCTTTTTTATTGACATACAAAAATAAATTAACTACATGTAGATATTTTCTAATTCTTAATTTTTTGTACAGAAATTTTAATATATTTCAGATAACTTTAAGTAAGCAAAATACACATTTTAAAGTCATGTAAAATGTTTTGAAAAAAGATATAACAGTTACCAATGTACGAATTCATTTTTGTTAGAACAATAATGACTTATATTATAAGGTTTCATAAAAGTTTCCATTAAACTAATATGGAAATATAATACTTTTAATAATCATGTTTATAATAAAACCTAGTACAAAAAATAAAAATCTTGGGCTCGGCCGGGATTTGAACCCGGGACCTCTCGCACCCTAAGCGAGAATCATACCCCTAGACCACCGAGCCACAACGAGTACGTGCTTATTATTTTATATCAGCAAAATCTATTAAAAATTAAGTATTATTTCTGAAAATTATTTTTGTATTGAGTAGTATAACACCATTAATTTTTTTTTATTTTAATTTATTACTTTATTTCTCAGTGTTTCTTTTCCATATGTAACATCTATACAATACTCATTATAAGTAAGAATTTTAGTTTATATTTGCTATATTATAATTTATTATATTTCAAATATTCAAGTTGAATGCACAATAGCGAATGATATTAATCAAAACTATACACAAATAAATAATGCATTTTATTTATATATTTCATATTTTTTTTAATTTTCTTATTAAATTTCTAAATAGAACTAATGTCGGCTTACAAGTAGAAAATATGATTAACATTTCGAAAATTTAAATGTTCCTTATTTATAGCCATTTGTAAGTCTTATTGCGTTCGGTATGAATTTCACAGCGACCTTTGCATTAGAAATTAAGTATTTTTATTGCTGATTAATAAAATGGTCATATTTTCAATTTAATTACAATATCTTATGTTCAAAATATAAATAAAAACTATAAATTGTATTTTTTGTCAGAATGGTTTAAAAAATTAATTATGAAATACTCTTTTGAAACTCAATCAGTCTTTATATTTATAACAAATTATAAAGATAAAAAAATATTTAATTTAATATGCATACCAGCGAAAATTCCTGCATGAATGAAATATTTTTTTTTCATTAATACTTCCCTTTGCGCTTCTTTAAAACATTAGCAGTTAATTCCAATACATAGAATCAAATATCAATATTTATTATTTAATAGTCAATAAATTAATATTTATTTGTTACTAAATGTATATTTTAAATAAGTATTACTGACATTTTGTTTAGATATTTTTTGCAGAGAGCTAGTTGTTTTATATTAAATCAATTCAAAGGAAAAAAATATCTCTGCCAATATTTCAAAATATTTGATTTTAAAATTTAAATATATACGAAAATTTTATTAAACTATATTAATTGAATATAAATATAAAATTTTCGACTGTCAAAAATTAAATCTTTAACAGTCAAAATTTGGAAATTTTTTACAAAATTTTGCTTTAGATCATATAACACCCGTATCGTATAACGAATTACTTACTTAGTCTTTTATATTCATAAATCAGCTCAAATTTATTTTTAAGCTGTTCATATTACTTGTACGAAAGATTTTTATTAATTTTCATTGAAAAAGTATGATAAGAGTAAATAGATTCTAAATCATATTTGAAGTAAATAGGAGCCAGAGCATGTAGGTAAAAATTCCAATTTCGGTATTAAGAAAATAATTTCGATATATCTATCAAGAAACTAAGAGCAGGTTTTTTTAGGCTCTTAAATTCTTCTTTTGGCTCAGCAGCTCTTATCTCAAATGATGCATCTGGTTTCTCCGAATACCTTCTCTTTGCCTCTAACCAGAAAGAATGACGCCAGAGATTTTGCTAGAAGTTCGCCAAATTTAACAGAATATTACAAGAGCGATAAGTGACAAAATCTATCATCCCTTCTAAAATGATCCTTTCGCGTACCTGGCGCGGACGAGTACGGAAGATCTTTTTGTTGAAGGGATGCTTGTTCAGCCCTCTGGCGGTGATCAGGGAAAAAGGGGGATTGGAGGACGTCAGTGGATTGCAAGTTTACTTTCCGGGAAAAGTGAAAGAAAACAAATGAAATAAAATGATAATTGAGCGGCATTGTTTGGCAACGAGGGAAATACGCTGGAACGAACGATAATTTATCCAAAAAGAATATTATTTCATTTTCAAAGGAAACGGAATGTTATTTTTCTGAATAGAAAAACAAATAATGCCGCACTCATCATTTAAATGATTGTGTATTTTTTTTATTATTTAATTTCTATATATCTCATAGCATGCTTAACTGATTGGCAAAAAATGATTTTGTTGCATTTAATTGAAATTGGAACATAAAAAAAAAAGAATTCAGTAATTCGTACACTTTTTAAATGTCATGTTTTTATTTTTTTATAAGAAGATTAATTGCACAGTCTCAATATTTTATAAGAAGATCCTCTGACTTACAAAGTGTTTGAAACACTCCAAGATTAATCAAAGAAATGTTTAAACTGTGATTTTTTTATTTCTTTTGCTGCCATTAAATGAGTAACCTCTTTACCTTATTGGCTTTTTGAACTCTGACTCAATCGTGTCGACCGTGTTCTCACAGTTGATTTAAATTCCACCCATGCTGTAACCGTAATCGTTATTTGGTTCCCTATTCAAAGATTCCAATCGAAATTCTAGAGCACCTTTAAAATCCAGTGTATTGAAGATGTGAAATGATCTGATTCGATGGAAGATTTATCGAGTATAAATTCTTTGCCATAGAAAGATTTTTATGATTGCCTGTTTATATTAAAAAATCATCTCAAACATTGCATCATTTTATTGTTGGTTATTATTAGAAATGGAAAATATATTTTCCCAGTTTGGATCGTAAAAATATTTATGAAAGTAAAACCATATTTATCTATATTTAAAAGTTCCTTTTTAAAGTGCACGATATGTGTGTGTGTTGATTGTAAAAAGTGCTCATTAAAAAAGAGAAGTAAAGTGAAATCTATAATTCATTTTAACTTAAATGATTAAAGTTCATGGCGAATTTTATTCAAGAGTTAAAAGACGAAAAAATAAAATAAACAAATTATGTAATGTAAATTGTTTTGTTAATCATATTTTAGTTTATTTTTAATAATAAAATTTTAGTTTATTTTATTCTTTTTGAACAGTCAATATATTATTTTCAAATGAATAAATAATTTAAATTCTTTTGGATAAGCCATTCAGACAGATAATTCGATCAGTATACAAAGTGTATTTCTTTCCTCACATTGAGATATTGAACTGATTAATGAACTTTTTTGATTTAATAAGGGAAAATGATCAAAAGTCACAAATTTTGATTAAATAAATTTTAAATTTTAGTCGATTATTGATATTAAAAAATAATTATGTTCGATGTGACAAGTTAAATTAATAATATGTTTTTTCAGCAATTAACTCTTCCATCAAAATATCAAATAGTCATTAAAAAATTCGTTTTGTCATAGAATATATTTACTTAAAAATGGGCTTCAATTATTCATTCTTTAATAAATCAAACTTATATGGAGGCTAGTGTGATAAATTCCAGTGAAGCAAAATAGTAAAATGTTTTATGCAGTTTAATGGCGATTAAAAATATAACGTATAATACTGCATAATTTTGTATCTCATTTTAGAAGGGATTTACTTTTTTATCAAAGAACTACCAAGGAATTTCTCCATTCATTCAACACCACACGCACACGGTAATGTTCTTTAAATAGGATCTTTTCTCATTTTCAAACATTAAAAGAAATTTGAGTATAATTTCGAAGTAATTATTATTAGATGAAGTTATTTTATTATTCAGATAAGTTATATCTTTATTCTTCAGAAAACTTTATCATATTATTTATTTACGAACATTTTTTTTTTTTCCTAATTTCAGGAACATTAGTGAAATGAAATTTTACCATTGGTGTCAATATAAAAATTAAAAATCAATTTCATTTCTCTATTTGGAAGAAATACTTAAGAAAATCTGTAAAAATGTAATTTATAAATTGTAAAATGTATAATATTTTTTAAAAAAGAACAGAAAATTGTCGGAAGTTCGTTTTTGTCTTCGCTTCAAAATCCCGCTAAAAATGAGAATGTCTAAAAAAATGATGTAACGTTCGAGTCTACTGCGTAATTAGGGGAATTCTTTCCAACGTACGATTCAAAACTATCCCCTGCTCTTGGTACCTCGCTAATTTTAATAGCAAGTTGTTATTCTACACTCCCTGTGTGTTGAGAAGAAGGAGCTCACCTGACAAAATATTCCTTCCTTAACTTCTTGTTGCTTTAACGCTAGCTCTGACCGTTCTGATGTGCTTAGTCACTAGTTATAATCATCTCTTTCAGTACAAAAATAAGAAACGTTATTTTATTTTTTTGTAACTTTGACCAATCCTGTTTGTTTGATCTTTGTTAGAACCAAACCTTTGTTTTGAGGCAAGAAACGCCGTAAGAGCAATTTTTGCAATTCTCGTAGTGTAAGATAGATTCCTTAAATTACCACAAAGCTGCTCTTACAACTTTTTAAAATTTGAAAGAACCAGGTAATTTAAAGATTGAATTAAAGGAATAGTCCTATTCCTAAGAACAGGATCTTGATGCTTTTATTTCTTTTATAAAAGCATCCTTTAAGGCCTAGAGAGTGTGCAGGTGGGCTGTCTATATTAAGAAGAGAATGCAATGGCAAATCCGTCTGAAGCAGACCATTTTACTAAATGAGTAAACATTTCACATAGTGTATGTGCAAGGATGGTAAAGGTAAAAAAAAGGAATGGAAAAATGCACCGACCAGTTTTCTTGTTAATTCTTATTTACCCTCTTAGACTCTATATTTATTCTACTTAAATTTCTTATATTTTAAAAATAGACAATAATAAATGTTGAAATTATCAACTACTTCAACTTGTTTGCAATGCATTTAATAAATTATCTAACTTTGTTTTCACCTTCAATCAATGATAAGATTCCTGGACGTGCATCATGTCTCTTGTTAAAAGACTATCGTTATGCGACTCACCCATTGAAACAGACGCTCACTAAGTAAGATTTTGCTGTAATTATTAAATAGCAATAGTGTATAAAAAACAAATATAAAATAAAAATGCATAATAATGCTAGTCAAATAATAAGAAAAGATTATTAAAGAAATAGAAAAAAATAATTGAATAATCAGATTATTCATTAAGACTTCATATTTACTGTCTCTTTCATTAAAAAAAGTAATTCTAAAGCTAAAAAATGTACTAGTATTAAATTATAAGGAAGTTAATCAAAAAAACTCTGAAGAATGCTGTTGCATCATAGTGGCAAAATGAGCTCCATGAGGCTGTAGACATCCTAAGACAAGATCCAGCGATAAATCTGGATACGATACAAAGAATTTAGTCCTGAACATTTATATAGTATTTCTTAAGATTCAAATGGAGAAAGCTTGGAAGGTATTTATGTTTAGCTACAATTCTGAAGAGGTTGTGTATGATTATTTTTAAACTTATAATTAAAACTTAATATTTCAAATATTGCTGGGAAACTTATTCAAAAATTAAGCTTAAGGTCATTTATAACAATACATCTGTGCCGCCTACGCTGCCTAGTGGTTAGCGTGCCCGTCTGCGGAAAGGGAGGTCTGGGTTCGTATTCCGGTTCGGGCATGGATGTAAATTTTCTCTCTCTATCCTGTCTTTGTTTTTTTCTTGTATGAATGGAGTATGAATGGTTGCCTACAGTATAAACGGGTACCTATGGCATATGTATTCAGAGGTCAAGTCAGTCTTCCTCCCTTGTGGTTCCTCTCAAATAAAGAAGATGTATAATATCCTATGCCAGATCTTCTGGACCTGGTGTGGGCTTTCCTGCACCAGGGGGATAAACAACATAACAATACATTTTTGTAAAACTATTCTTTAGTAAAATTTTCAGCATTTTTGTACAAAAATTGATGATTTTATTAAATTCAAAAAACATCTCAATATTCTCACTTTTTAGTCAAATTAGTGTTTTATGTGACAATTTTAGAATATTAATATTAATTCTTCGAAAATGTATAAGAAACTTACTTAAAATTTAGGTTTAATTCCTCAATTTTTTTTATTATAAAAACTATTCAGAAAATAAAAAAAACAACTGTCAAAATCTTCAGAGTGTTAATGCAACAAATTCCGCGTTTGAAAAGCAGTGAAGAACGCTTAACATACATTTAATGAGTTTCTGAAATGGTAATGACTCTGAAGCCAATTGAGTAGCGTACTTTTACGTGCAACCTTAGTGCCAAAGGGCATGCAAACGTCTCTTTTCAAGCACCTTCTGCAGCGTTTTTGACCCCCTCTGGATTCTCAGAAAGCTTCCATTGAAATGAAAAATGACTTTAGCGTTCCCTCTGGTAAAGGCTATTTTCCAAGAACTATTTATAAAAGGGGGGACTCTTTGTACTTTTAGAGAGAATGCATGGAGTTACATGTTTGAAAAGATTTTAAGCGACCGTCCTTAGAGGAATAATGGATGGATACAACACAGCCTGATATTAAAAGAAATGCTGGTAGACATTACCCAGCATAAAAGAAAATTTTTAGTACAATGGAAAGTATATTTTATAAATGATTTAGCTATAATTCAATGAATTTTCTTTTAGATTTTAGTGGATATTGATATTTGATCCATACTACGGTTTTATAATTGCATTTTAAGTATTTTGAAGTCGCTTTTATAAGTTTTTTGAAATGATATTATGAATCTTTCTAAAATATAAAATTGGCTTGCAATTGATTTTGGATATAAATGTTGAATCATTCAATAACATTTCATTTTAAATCTACGAATATGGCTACTTTGCTTAGAAGAACAAGAAAGTAAAAAGGAATAGATTTTTTTATAAAACTTAATAGGCATATTTGTAATAAGATTATAAGTCTATTTGCTGGTGACCGAAGTTCTTTCATCTAAGAAAGAACACTATATTTTAGAAGCACCTAAGTCTAATTATTTAATTTTTGTTTATGCTTTATTTTTCAAAATCTGATCATTTAAAAAATTGGAGTTATCTGAGCATTTATTATTCTATACTATTTACTTAAAAGGCCTTTTATTTCTTTTCATCCAATTCTCTGTACCATATACTTCTCAAAACTCATCTTGTTCCAGAGACTGCATCAAAGAAGGAGGTCTTATGAATGGATTAGCTAACAACAAATCCATTGATGAGTTTTTACATGAGATGTACTTGAATATTGTCTTTAGTTAGGAAGTTATTATACAAGGAATTGCAGATCCCCCACGTTGCAATCTACTAGTGTCAGAAGACGTATTAGGAAAGACGAAAATTCGTCTGCTGAAATAGTCAAAAACAATCTATTTTCAAAAATTGATTAAAAAAAAATTAATATAATTATTTTACATTATAGGAATCTAGAAATAAAGTGGAATCCCTTACTGTTAATATTTTTATCTATTCTGAGAAGTAACGCTTAAAAAGAAGAAAACAACCATGTATAATGTACATAAAAGTGTACATATTGTATGAAGTATATGAACTCATAAAAATGTTCACTTTTACAAAATAATTTAATTAACAGTGCTTCTCAAAATGATGTTCTGCATCATGAAATTAAGTCTCACGTATAAATTAGTTAAAAATAAATAGAATAACAAGAAGAATACATGAAAATATTTTATCTCGTTGTAAAAATATTAAATATTGTCGGGATTCTTTTTATGCGAGAGTGCTTTCCCACCAAAGACGTATAGACAAAACTAAAAATGAGTTTGTTGAAGTACGCTTTTTCAAAAATCGGAAAAATGATAAAAAAGAAAATTTTCTTGTTTATTTATTTTTTCTTTATTACCTGATTACCTGATTGATGCAGAAAGAAAGGGGGATTTCCCCATGGTATACATTTTCATCTTTTCTCAGTACTAACGTGAAAATGGCAATTAAAAAAAGGATAAATATAATATTTTTTTCTGTGAGGAAAAAAGTTTCAAAGTGGAATATTACTTCGCTTAAATTAATTGCATCGTGGCATAAGTAACTTTACAGGGTGTTCAAATCATGGTTTATAATGTTTGAAAATAATTACAAATGCTGTAAGGAAAATTTTGAAATGAAACAGTTTTTTTTATATAAAAATAGCCAGAGACCGATATTTTGATGTAAATTTCATTTCCTTTTGTGCAACTGCATTCAATTTTCCCTAACAAAAATTCAACGAATAAAGAAAAAAAAAAGATTATACATACATTTGTAAATGACTTTAAATAAATATACTTTGAATTTTTTATCAATAAAAATTTTAAGAAATATAACTAATTATAATATTTTTAAGCATTTAAAATTCTTAATTCTCAAAAATATTTGATAGAATCACTGTATACTAAAGCAAAAACACATTAATTTTTTTATGTTGATTGTATAAAATAACATAATTTAAAGGAACTTCATTTTCATTTTAAAAAAAATTAAAGAATAAAATCAAATATATTCCGAATAATAAATTATACAGAAATTTTATCTCAGATAATTTGTGATGTAAAATTCTATAGATATATATTCGAAATTAGAAAAACGCCAATCACATGCTTTAGTGAAAATTCATAGAATTTTAATATTCGAAAAATTTATTCGTTGTAATTCGTTCGAATGCTTAAATTCTTTTAACAATTATCTCACCTTGAATATCCTTATGTTATCCGTTTGACAATTCGGATCATTACTAGTCTATTTATATACACTTGAAACATTTGCACTTTCTCATAATGGCATTTAGGAAGGGTGTAACAACTCAGGGCGTTTCTGTGGCTTAGAAGATGTAGTGAAAATATAAATTATTTTAAATGTCAAAAGCTATAAAAGCACCGAAACATATTAAGTGATTGAAGTGATAATGCATTTAATTTCACCTTATTTCCTCAACACATGACATTTAGATAAATTTTTCTGTAAATCTTTTCCATTCTTTTGTAAGCATACTTTTTGTTTCTAAAATTGTGTTATATAATTTACATCTTTTCTAAAGCAATTTTTATAATCAAATGCCTGTGAATAATTTTGTCACTCTATGGGTTTAATTAAATAAAAATAAAATATAAAAAAGGAAAAAAAAATACATATTTATTCATATGAATTCAATATTTATTTTACTATTCATTGTTTCATAATATTCTAATAGATAGATAGTCTAGATGATTCAGCAAGAGAAATTTGTACTTGTATATATATATATGTATATATATATATATATATATATATATATATATATATATATATAATGCATAAACAGAAAATTATACAAATTGCTATTCAAACATGCGAATATTACAAATGATGCCAAACAATTTATATTATTAGATAAATGAAGCAAGATGTGAAGCTAGATGAAGTAAGAAACCTGCAAAATCAACAATAGTTCTGTTGCTCTACCAGACAGAATTATACCTCCATGTAATTTACTTTCCTTTCTAAAAGAAATATTCAGTACGGGGAAGAGCAAGGAGCGAAAAATCATGATTTTTCTTACAGACAGACGAATGCACCAAATATATGATGATAGGACAACGGGCAGAACCTAGATAAGTCCACAATGCACTGGTTATAGGAAAGTTGGTTTTAAAAAGAGAATTTGAAACACTTCAGGTTTGGTGGTGCTATCAATGTGACTTCTACATTTATGGAGTGACATATCTATAAACATACAATGATGACACCGCAGACCACTTCCACTAAAATTTGAATATTTATGATGCTACCATATAAAACAAGACTATTTTTTGTTGATTAAGATCTCGCAGCCTACATCCCTGTCATTCGTTAAAGAAACTGCTTTTGGTTCAAGAATAGGAATACCTTTATTTGCAAGTGAGTCGAGATGAAGCTATTTGGACTTAAGAGTGGCATATTATAGTATATTTTAATGGGTCACGCTTTTGTCTAAATATTATCAACCACCGTATGTAAGTCTGACGACAGACTCGCATCTGGTCCATAACAAACGCAATTAAGGAGCACTATCGTGTGCGACAACGTGATTCTCATGGCTTAGGGTGCCATCGCCCACGACTGCACATCATCTGTAATTGTTACCACATCAAAAATTGGCCAATTTGGTGTCTCATTGATATCTAGGCGAAGGTCCATCCAATAACACTTCCTTTTCTTTTAATGATTCCAAATGAACATGGTGACATTCTATGAAAAGTATTTGGATACTTCCTTGGTCAACCATCTCCCTAAGTCACTCATTAGTCAAATATATTTGGGATGTGATTAGAACTCGTTTGCATAGCTTTTCTCTTCAATGAACAGGAGATGAACTGTGTTAAAGGATTAAGAGAAAATGAGTAAGTAACCCTGAGGAAACAACTGTACCTAGAAGTTGAGCGTGTACTTAGGTACAGTCTATGTCTTTGAGTCTGTACCTAAAGTAATGATGATGTATTGTTCTCAAAGAATGGACCAACAAATTACTGAGTATTCTGCTTTCCTTTCAGATGTATGCGTTAATGTATATACACACAAATGTCCATAAATTAAGCATAAACCAGGAGCACGCTGAAATCAAACGTGAAACAAAAAAATGCCTCATGTAGAAATATCTTATACATAGTTAAGCCTTGATGCAAATTAGAGGAAGGCACCTGAATGACACCGAGAGTTCATCACATTGACGAGACGTTAAGTGTGGTTCTGGGCTAAGGCAACGATTCCAAGATGATAAATATATATGTCAGTAGACGTTATAGTACAGTATACACGAGTGACAACGCCGAATGACAACCAATATTTTTCCATAATTGCCAAAAGAAACAGACCGAACACAACAGTGGACCTGTCACATCAGCTATCATCAGCCACGGGTACGGCTATTTCAATGGAAATCGTGTACAGACGTTTGGAATAATATGGTATATATGCTCTCAAGCCTGTCAAATGTATTCCCCCTCACGGCAACTCACTGTCGCCAACGATTGGTCTGGTGTAGAGAACGTGCAATATGGACATCGTCACAATAAGCTTATGTTTTTCCAAGAGTTGAGGATTAGCTTGCCTTCTGATTCACGTCGGACGTTCATATGGAGAACGCCAGGTTCTTAGTACCATCAAGACAGTATCATTGAACGTCAACGTTACGGTAGTGCAGAAGTGATCATTTGGGGAAGCTATTATCCTGGGTTCCAGAACAGATCTGCATGTTCAAATCGGAATCATGACAGTACAAATTTATTTGTACATCATTTTGGAACAGTATGTCTGTTTGCTTAAAAGTGCCGTGGGTGCTTAATTTGTGTTTATGGATGATAAAACTCGTCCTCACCCCTCGAACTTCGTCAACGACTGCTTCAATCGTGAGATGTAACCCATATTTAGTAGCCAACATTGTCACCAGACTTGAATCCGATACAACATGTGTGGTACATGCTAGGGAAATGAATCGCATCCTGTTAACCACCTCCTGTAACTATACTGAATCTGCAGTGTGCATTGTTTGCTGAGTGGAGTTTCTCCCTGAAGTACAGATCGACAATGGGATCCTCAATATGCTTCCGCGTTGTACGTATTTCCTATTTGTGTATTTCCTAGCTATAATTGTCGTTTGTATGCTTGGCATCATGCATACACCATCATTTTTGTTCTTTCTCGTTTATTTAATACTTGGGAAATATGAATAAATCATGTTTGTTTCAATTTTGTACCTTTAGTTGCTAATTTCAGCATTATACTTAATTTATGGACTTGTGTGTATATTTACAATAAATAGTTTATTATATGTTTATTAGAAGGGTGTGAAAAAAAGAGACATGAATCCACAAAATTCATAATTTTTAAAATTTGAAAATCTGATATAATCAGATTCTTTTTCCTAATTTTAAACCTTGTTAACTATAAATATTTAAGTAAATAATTAAGTATAAGGTAATTGTATTTCAAACTATTTTTATCGAAATCTCTGATACTGCTTAAATTTTATCATTTAATAACTTTTTTCAGATGTTTAAAATGTCTCCGTATTCTTGATTTTTTGTAGATAGAATACCGAAGGATTTACGAATATAAAACAAACAATATAACATAAAAAGTTTATATAAAAATTATTAGAAAAAAATACACAGAAAATAACAAAAAAGTAATAAAGATTCTTTGAACTTTATTACCTTAATATATCTTATTATGATATCATTAAAGACCTTAAAAAATAAATATTCTTAATCCAATGCTGCTGACATGTTAAAAATTATGACATTAACTCAATTTTCAAGAAATATGAATCGTTTCGAATAAATAGTAAACAGAAAGAAAAAGTCTTTAACGATTACGCCAATTGCTTCAATTCCATTCATAGAAACTTTCATTAGTCATACAGAGTTTCTTCGAATTGTTTTCAGCCAACAAATTTGGCGTCACTCATAGCTTTAATAACCGAAACAATAAAATATGGTTATTGGAAATTCTCATATACTGCCTCAAACTTTCTTTCAGTTGTAAAATATTAAATTGGTGTATGATATACTTGTCTTTGTATTGTTAAACATTATAATAAATAGTAAATCATAAAATTGAATAAAACATAATTTAACAATTTGCCTATTTCATTTTGATATTTAGTTTAATTTATTAATTCATAATTTTTAACATTGCATTGATAGTCTTTAACGTAACTTAACTAAAGCATTCACTTGAAATAAATTCACAGAGTAAATCTATGTTAACCTTAATTGTATCCAAACTTCAGTTGCTATTTGTGGATCACTATTAGTAAAACGACCCAGTGTTTCAAAGATATTATTTTCTTCACCTTTGAAAAAATGAATAGTTTAGTTTGTTTAACTTTCTATTGTCACTTTATGTTCTCAGTAGCAAATTGAAGCTGTATTTAAAATTTAAAGTAGATTCCGAAACACTACAAGCATCTAAGCACAAGATGGGAACTAATGTACTGATATCAAATATTTAACCTTTCAATTGATAGCTAATGCTTGAAAGAAGATATACATTTATCAGAAAAGCAAAAAAATAATATGCACAAAATTAAAGTGGTGTTTACAATGAGAAAAGATTTGTATCTAATTTTGTAAAGTTTAGTAGCTGAAAATTTATAAAGTTAGACGAGTGAGGATTTATGGTTATTATGTATTTTAGCTGCACATTCAAATAAGATAGTTATACTAAAATGTAATATAAATATCTTACCATAAAATATGTTATTATCTTTAATTCAAAAACAGGGCTTATTAAAAGTAGATTTACAATATAATCTCTTAGTTTGACGGTATTGGCTTTTATGGAGTTCTTCAGAACAAAAGTTCTATTTCCTGTAGGAGAAGTGTAGCTGAAAACTAGTAAACAATGATTGATAAATCTGAAATAAAATTTATTTATTAATCATGAGATTAATGCATTCCTGATTTATATCAAAAAAAGAAAGAAGAGGCGAGAAGAATAAAGAAAGTGAAATTTGAATAAAAAATTTCAATTAATTAAAAAGTGACTATGCGTACTGATGTTATCTACTTTGATTTGTTAGTGTTTTTCTTCTAAGTGTGGGGCTTCAATATTAGTATAGTCCTTGGTCTATTCCTGTTTGCGGCTTTAAGAATTTTACATATTTTTATTTTCGCTATAATTTCGTTCTCAATATCTGGGAGATCGCTGTACATCTTCTGGCTTCTTTGAAAGAAATTAACTAAAAAAAAGAGTAACGCACAACTAAGAGATTGAAGCTGTCAGGTGGGATCGATCTCCTCATAAGTTCACTCTCTTAATTGTAATTGTAGTAAGCGATGCAAGGGAATTAAAATAATATTAATGCATCATAGTACATAAAGAATGGTCTTAAGCGTGATATAATGTTTGTATGTAAAGCAACTAAATTTTTTTAATAGTTGAAATTTAAATTTTTCTTAAAAAATCTTTAAAATTAATTCTTGCATAATGGATTGCGTCTTTGTTAATAAGTTTTATTTGTCAACAAATAAAAATTAAAATTTTACATTTAGCAATTTTTATTTGGTACAGTGCCAGCCAACATATGGTGCACTACTCCACTTTTCCAACTGAACCATAATTTGGTATGGAATCCGACTTCCTCATTTTTCTTGAATTCGACATGCCATAGGTACCTGTTTATGTTTATACAACCATTCACAAAGGAAAGAACAAAAACAGAAGAGAGAAAAAGTACATCCAGGCCCGAATCGGGATTTGAACACAGGAATTCCCTATTCGCAGTCAGAAACGCTGATAATTAGACAGGATGGATGGTAGTTCAATTTTTGTGTTTACATAAAATAAACAATGTAATAAATCTTTGTATTATATTTGATTTAAAACATATTTTTAACTTACACAAATGTGTTTTTTTCCCCCAATATTCATAAATTATTCTTGAAAACAATTTTTTTATGTATAAGTCAATGACTAAAAAAGACAAATATTATTTGTTGCTGCACTATTATTCAAATATTTCATAGAGAGAAAAATATTTGAATTTTTTAAACAGCAATGATGCTTGGATTCACATATTTTGAAAATTTTAAGACATTATATTTATCAACATAATTTGCATTGATAAATGTGATTTCACTCAACCAAAAAATCTTTGAAGGAATTTTAAGCAATTCCTATTTTTTCATGTTTTTATATGAAATTCTATCTCAATTGAAAATAAAAAACTGAAGTAGAATTTTATTAAACAAACAAAAAAAAAAAAAAAAAAAAAAAAAAAAAAAGAATTTCGAGTCAAAGTGATTGGTGCTTACTTTTTTTTGTTTAATGTCAAATAATCGGAATCAAAAAGGAATTTTCCGATTCTTCTTCAATCCTGTGTCCAGTGAAAAGAATGTCATTTGAAACAAAAATGAACTAAAAAAAACCAACAGGCCTTGCTATTAGTCACTTAATTTTCTTATTGCGAAACATATTCTCTCTTCTAAGATATAAAAATACTTCATAATTCCTTATTTTTAAAATCACATCATGAATTCCCTCAAAAATGAATCACGAATATGTGGAAATTCTAAAAAAGGAAAGAATCAGGTAGATGTATAATAAATCTAGGTAACAGTTACAGATGCTACTCCTACTTATAACTGTCTTCTCTATGTTTATTTATCAAGAATTTACTGACCTATTTCTCGGTACTTGCAGAATGCTTCTTGGCACTTTGAGGTGAAGGATTTAGTTATCTTTTTCTTCGCCAAAAATGAGAAAATAGCATATTTTTTAAATAAAGAAAATAAGTGAGTTATTAATTATTTTCTGAAAATGATGACAGAATTTGTTTTTCAATTGTGAAGATAAGATTCATAATGTAATAATTATTCCTAATTTTTTATACACCTTGTTTGAAAAAATTTGGTTAAATATTGATAAAAACTGCATAAAATATACAAATCCTAAATTTAAATCAAATTTAAGCAATTTTTAGAGAAAAAAAAATTTAAAAAAATTAAAAAAATTATAAAAAAATTTATTTAACAAATCATTTCTTGCAAAGTAATATTTTATAGAAAAAATATTTCGTAGAATTCGGCTCTCAGTGAATAGTTAAGTAAAGCAAGCAACAATGTATCATGAAAAACATCAAATGCTGTGGTAGTCGAAAGCAGGTTACATAAATTTACTGAAATTCATTTTCGATTTTAGAGAGCATTTTCTGTTTATTTACTATTCTGTTTATTTAAAGATACAATCTAATTCCTTTTATGATATTTAAATATTTTTTCTGTTGAAGTAGTCATTATTACTAGGTATTACTTTTTAATTTGTTTACTAAGCAAAATCAGTGTTTCATTATTTTAAGTGCTTTTCTTACTAACAATATGTATTTTTCTAAGATCACTTGATACTCTTTAATTCTTTATTTTGTTTTACACAGCAAAAATAATATGTGCGTTAATTCATTTTGAAGAATCGGCTATTAATTGATTATTTTAGAGCAAAATGTTTTCAAAGTAAATAATAATAAAGCAGAGATTTTATTTTACGAAATGCTTATGGAAGCTGGATAGAGAATGACAAGACAACGCATGCGCATTGGAGCATAAGGACATAGATACGATCTCAGCCACTGTTGAACAACAGTAGATGGATGTTATGTTTCTGACTTACGTATGCACATCTGTTCTGGTGGGTGCTTGAGTGTTTTCAAAGTTTCTACCCATATGAGACGTGAGTACATCCCATTATAAAAAGTCCTCCTGGAATTCAGTTTATGAGGTGAATATTAAAATACCATGCAAGTCTTTCGATTGTTAGATTATCCACTAAGCATTATGAAATGGGAGTCAGATGAAATTGTGCATTTAATTTTTCGATAACATACGCCTGTATAAAATTTTTAAAACCATTATTTATTACTATAATTTGGCAAAAAAATAAAACTAACTAGAAATTTGGTACAGGACAATTGGGAAAATATATCCCAAGTATCTTATCTCAAGATCTTTTAAAAAAATAAGAATCTAGTAAAATACATAAAAAAATTAAAGGAAGGATTTGGAGGAGTATTTAAATAAATTTTTCCTTAAATGTGAAAAAAAATGGAACTTTTATGTTCCATTTAATTAATTTTTACGATACCATTTAATTACATTCAATACCATTAAAATGGTATAAAATGTAATGAAATTATGATACATAATTTATACTTTATTGTAATTTAACTTGTGATTATAGAAATGTAGATTCTTGAATTCCAGTGCCCAAAATAAGGCTTTTTGAAAAGTATGGGTGCAAACTCTGAGCACAATATTGACAACGCCTGGTAGCTTTTCTGGGATTATATTCTCTTTTAAGTTTTTAGTTACTACAGTTTAGAGAAAAATAGCTTCGCTGTTCACTTCGATACCATCATGCATAGAAATATACTCAGAACAGGGTTTACAGTAAATTTTATTACTATGAAATCCATTATCATGTATAACTGTGCATGAGACTCAGGTTCAGACCAATTCGTTTAATATGGAATTTATAAAAATAAATTCCATATCAATCGAATTTTTGAGTTCCGGTTTGTATGTTGGTTTTTAGATTTTACAGATATAAATCATTTAATCTCATACAACGTTGTTTACATTGAAATATTTGACTAAAATTCAATTCATACATTGCTCAAATATTAGAAGAAAAAACAAAAAAAAAACCATATAAAAACATAAAATGGTTTTTTTATGGTTGGTTTGGATGTCATTTTAAACGCAAGAAGGCTATTTTTACTAAGAGTAGCAGTTATAAAATGGATCACGAATCATTGCAAACATTCACACCTGGGGTGAGAATTTAACCTATGAACTACTGAACTGAAGACCAGAAGAATAACCATTCATTTGTTGAATTGGCGAGGCATGAAATCGAGAGTATGCATGCAACAAAATACAATACAGAGCATTGTGTTTTGTTTCATGAACTAAGAAAATTTTCTTTGGGAATTTTTAATTCTATAATCAGATAAAATATTCATGAAAAGATGTGCCAAAAAAGTAATTTCGTTATATGCAAATCGCATTATCTAGATAAAGAAAGATGCCCAATAAGAAGAATTGTCATTTCAAATATTTTAGAACAGTTGTCTCCTGTTTCAAGAGAACATTGGAAAGACATTGGAGAATACTAATTCTTTCCTGTAGACCCAAGGAAGTATTAAATTCTGAAAAAATCAGTGATACCAAGGAGGTTTTGGTATTACAGTTTACTCACAACATGTTCAATGAAGTTTTAACCAGTAACGTATAAGGGGCCACATTAAGAACTGTTTCAATTTCAACTTTTTTTATAAAATTGAACAATTTGAGCTCTGTCAACTTTTGAAAAGTTGGAATGAATCAATAGAAAGGGATAATCAATAGCTAAAGGTATGACATGAAATATCAATATCAATTCTGGATATTTTTGGATAATCTGATTGCTTCCGAATAATTTTAATAAAAATTGTAAGCAATGCTATATTTATTTAATTTAAACTCTCCTTAAAGAATAATTTACTTTTCTTAATATATGCGTTATTTATTACATTTTATACATTTAATATTTGATTACACGTGTTTCATTGCTGTTTAAAATAATAGAGCTAAATGAATAATTGCTTAAAAAAAACTATTTTAGCTCACGAAATTTCTTTTTTTTAAAGTTTCTTTAGGTTTTTTTTATTCATTTTCAAAGATTTGAAAGGTATTGGTACTTATGAATAGCTAAATATCTCTATTCTAAATGATGGAAGCGTCTAATTTTAACCGCCAATTATTAACGATATCTCTATTTCAACTCGCACTGTATTCATCTTCACATAAAAATTAATTAGCACTTTCGAAGCTTCTTAAATGCAAAAATATTTATTCTTTGTCGTAAGTTCATTGTTAGTGCATTAGAGCAGCAAATTATTGGATTTTTGCACAAATTTTTAAAAAGTGTGTTTCTAAGACAAACACAATCAGAAGAAATATTATAGCTATTAATACCATTAATTTTCTTGTAGGTTTAAACACATATTTACAAGATGAAAAAACAAAACTTGCAATTAAATTATTTGATTTTAATCATTTGCGTTTGAAAATAATAATTTGCTCATTAGAAGAATAGAAATGTTCAATTGTTTTCTTGAAGGATAAAAACTATTGAACATTTCTATTCTTCTGATAAACTGTTGTGTTAAGGTGAAAATTAAAAATTGCCAACATTTATTTAACTAAAAAAAGATTTTAGAGTTGTAGAATAACCTTTTGTCTAACACCAAACATGAAGATACAGCCCTGAATATGAATTAAAAACATTCTATTGCTATCATTTTTAAGTAAGACATTCACCAAAGGAAGAATATCTGTGAAATTCAAGGAATATTTCTGAAAGTATATGACTACAATATCCTCTTCCTTCAATATTATTCTTTTCATCGATTTAATTCTTTTCCCGCCATTGTCTCGATTGTTATAAACGTATATTGTTTCCAATCAAAGGGATGACTCACGTTGAAAGCGATCAATTGTCGAATTCAATATATAATATTCGAATCGGAAAATGGAAGGAGTATCTGGAGAATGGCGCTATTCCATTGAAAGCAGTAGCTTTGTCACGCGATCGGCTTTGTTTACCTGACTGCAGTTTCATTGCCATAGTTACCATCAGTATAAATTGATTCAGAATTTGATATAAAAAGAAACTACCATTTTTTTGATGTCTTAAAAAACATGTACATAATTCAGTGATAAATGTATAAACTGTTTCCATAATGAAGCACACAACTAATAAACATATATATATATATATATATATATATATATATATATATATATATATACAATAAAATGTTTGTAAACAATGAAAAGTTTCAATATGAATTTCTTTTAATTTATTAAAACAAATTTAATACTTTAACAATGCAATTTATAAATGAAAGAATGCTTAATTTAGTGCCATTTAAAAATTTCCAAATGCATTACCACAAAAATTCTTGAAAGTGAAATAATTACTAATAAATATTTAAATAAATGGCAATTAAAATGAGCTTTTACGTGTTTAATATTCTTTTAAGGTCTTGGAAAATTGTCTAAAACCCAAATATAATTTTAATTGTTACAAAACTTTGAGGCTATATTTCAAAACAAATACATCAAACTTTTAAAATAAATCGAAACATAACCAGTTTTTGTGATTTCTTTTAGAATCATTTCTTAACGTTATTTCATGAATATATTTTCTAAGGCTTCAATTAGTGTTTTAGTTGCTCTTGAAAAGAGTTGTTACCATGATTTTAGAATTATACTTATTCATGCTTGCTCATAATTTTATTTTTCCTTTTTTACAAGCATATTTTTTAAATTATTATTTAATTTTTTTTTCTCTTAAGCTGTATAAAAACATTCCACGTGTTATTTCAAGCTTTGGATAATTTTAAAAAAAGTTAAGAATTCTAATATCAATTTCACACATAATATAAATTCATTTTATAATTCATGTAATATAATCCAGTTTCGTGTTATATTTCTTACATTTTGAGAAATTAAATCGTGACCTTGAAAATTTAAATCAATTTTGGAAATAAATTTCTCAATATATTTGCAATTTAAGTATGTTTAATTATCACACAAGGAAAAACTGGGTCAAATTATTTTGTATATTTAGAATTTTAATCATACTGCCAACTTTTTCATATATTGGCAGGCGTTTCTATGCCCTTTCCAGCAATTATGGCTTAGTTTTTATCCGATTATAAGCCATTTACTATTTGTTGTAGTTTTTTTCACGCATTTTAAAACCTAAGTTACGTTTCTGACCATTTACATATATTTTTACTATCTGAGGGTATATTTATCAATTCTCATTGAGTATCATAAGCTTAAATCTATAAACCTTATTCAGCATAAGTCCAATGTCCTTCATTATATATTTTGCGAATTTTTTAAACTTATGACACTTCCTCTGTTTAAGATAATCGCTTCTTAAAGTTTTAAAATTAAAAATTTGAGCATTCAGCATCATTTTGCTGAGAAATGTTTTCCAAATCCTTAACACTAATTTAGATGTTTATGGCAATTAAAACTAAATTGTGCCTTAACCTTTAAACATTTATATATTTAAACACAATTTATACATATTTAAGTAAATATAAAATAATTCCTCAATTTATATCATAATTCGAGTTTAAAATATTTAGGTCAATAATTTGTACCTAAATATATTTATACAGTTTGGTAAATAAAAAAGCAATCCATTATCATCAACTAAGTTTGGAAAATTTATGTCTAAATAGCTTAATTGATTCTTCTCCCTAAGGTTTTTAAATAACTACACCTAAGTCTGTTTTTACACGGTAGATTGGTTCCAGAAGAAGCCGTGTAAAAAAAAAACATTGATCTTATACAAAAATGGGTGATTTGTTCCTAATCTCTAAAACCTATTAAAATTAGTGAAAAACAAGAATTTTTAAGAACAAGAATTCATGTTTATTTTATTAAATCAAATAAATAATGCTTATTTTCACAAGCATAGTAATTAATGATAAAAAAGATATGCACTCTAATCTTAAAAGTAATATAAATTAAATGTACCAAGAGCAGTTGAGCCTTCTCCATTTCGAAGGCGATCTAAAATTTTAATCTTGGTTTCCAAAGAAATTGCCTTCCGTTTTAGTTTTATATCTGACATTTCCTTTTAGGGATACATAAAATATTTAACAAAATTAAAAAACATAAATAACTGAATAAATACAAAATATTTTTTGGCTTACCTTTTATCTTAATGCGTTAAAATTAAATTTAATGGAAAATCAAATTTGCCTGCAAAAAATTTCTTTACCAAAAACGTCTTATTGCATTGACAGTTCACAAAACATTAACACGTTTCAATTGCTCTGACCAGTAAATTTTATTGTATGCACATAAAGGGAATTCCCCTACTTGTTTGTACGCGCTAAAGAGGAATTCACTTAAATCTTTAAGCTAGTGTTCGCAAACTATCGATACTATCGATGGTTTCAGACTTTTTTCTTTCATAAATACTTTTTTGTGATATGAACATACTTCGCAAAAATTAAATTTGACAAAAAAAAATTTAAGTACATAAAATTTCAAATCGTGCTAAATGGAATAAAATCGTGTAAAAAAATTAAAAATATTCAATTTTCAAACCGTGTTATATCAAAACCGTGTACAAGAAGACCGTGTAAAAACAGACATAGGTGTACATACATGTCAACTCTCTCTTGTTTCATTTATTCGCACTTTTTTTCTAAATCATTTAATAGTTATGAAAACTTATAAAAAATTAATAAGCCTAATGATAAATAATTAAACAAAACAATAAATAAAATTCATTTGGAAGTTTCTTTTTCAGCCTTCTAAAAATAACTAGACAAAAAATAGCAACTAAGTGACTCTTATTGTTTTTATATTGTAAAGCAGGTGTTGTTATTAATGATATACATGGAGTAACTACACAGTAAAGTTGATGAAGTGCTTTACCATGGGATTCTATCGATGAAGTGTGCTTATGACGTGATGGAATTGGCCGAAAGAAAACAAAGCATAATTCTTTATTATGCCATGGTTTTTTTTTATGGTTCTTGATTGCTGTTCCTTCGTGATTGAGTTTGTATTTTAAAAACTCTTTCGCACGTTCTACTTCTTTGTAACGGGAGTAATCGCCAATCGGGAGTGAACATAATTCAGGAGTACTTCATCTGTAAATAAGATTGTTCTACTGGTGAGAAACAAAACAATAATAATAAAAGTGAGTAGATTACTTCAAGAAAAATACGCCGTATCAATCGGAGTACAATAATTAAGCAATGCAATTTGAAATAATTGTGGCAGATTCATAGAAAATGTGACAAAAGACGACAATTTCTCTTCACTTCAGCATATTAAAAATTGCTTTAAATTCGAATAATCGGATTTATTTATTGAAATGAAAATATTTGTTGTTATTTTTAAATTAATGGCATTCTAAAAATTCTATTTTCTTCAGAAAGCTTTATTTGTTTAAATAAAAACAATATTTACGATAAATTAAATTAAATTTTTTAAATAAAGTAAAAATTTATATAATGCAACTCTTTCCAAACGTGTATTTTTAGTTTATATTCTGTTCTTTTTCTTATTTGTTTAATTTATTAAAATATTAATCAAAACTTTGAAAATAAATATAAGGTTCCTGGAATTAAATACAACTAAGTTTATATTATTTTTTTTATAAAAATATTAACAAATAAGTTTTAAAAGGATTAATTGCAGGAATAAATTACATATAAGTTTTAGGAACCCAATCCAAAGCGGATTTTATTCAGAAGAAATATTTTACCATAACAGATTTCAATACTTATAAAACAGAAATTTTTAAAATTGTTACTGTGTCTTTTGTCAGCTGTACTTAACAGATTGTTATAGATATTCTATTAATTAAAATATAATATAGATCATATAAATATTAACTATTATATAGAACATGCATGATGAGAACTCATCATCACCTCCTATATCTTTTCATCCAAAATATCAAGTTTAATTTTTCAATTAAGGTGATTGTTTGTCTGGCACTTTATCACATAAATTATTAGATGATGTGATTGTGTGAATATTATAGATAAGTTTTTTCCCTATGAGGAGTGCTAAATTCGCGCTTACACTTCAATTTGGACTTTAAAGATGATGGTTAAATTTACGAACTAGTAATATAAATAGTGATTATTCCGCTTCGTTGAATACTTCATTTATTCTGTGATTGGATGGAAGCAAACTATCTGCTTCAAATGCAAGATGTTGCATATAGAAGTTAATTGGATCCTATTTCCTATTTAATTGCTGTCACTAACATTATTACACATTAAATTCATAATATATTAGCCAGGATGAATTCTCAATTTTCTTGAATTAAACTATAGAAAAGATCTGCTATTCTAAATCTTTACCGTATCTTTCACAAGAGAGTTAATAAAAATAAATACATTTTTATTCATGTAAAATAAATATACTAATATTTTGAATTTAATTATTAAAAATGTTATTAAAAGTCTATAGTATTTTTGGTAAAATACAGTGATATTAAAAATAAATATAGTTTTCAAAAATATAAGTTCAATCTAGAATGAAATTTGATAAAAAAAAAAATCTCGAAGCTTTGAAGCAAATATAAGTTTTTTTTAAATCATGTTATTTATTTTAAGGATTAAATTAGTTTATATATTTAGTGCAGAACAGAAATTTCCATTCTTTTTATTTTTCATATTCTTTACATTAATTTTTCCCTTACAAACTTCATCGCTTAAAAGTAAATGAGTGCCGTGTTTAAAAAATATTTTTTATTGATCAATGATTTACAGAATAATATTAAAGTTGTACTTATTATTTTCTTTTTATCATGCTATACTGGGAGTTTTATACATTGCTATAAACACTTAAAGGATATTGCGGTTTTAGATGGATCTTGTGGCTGGGAAACATTTTAGCCGGTTGATACATGGTCGTCAGACGAAGTAGGTTATATGGGAATAAATTACACATGTTTGTTACACATACATGTCAAAACAATTAAAGGATATTGTGGTTTTAGGTGGATCTTGAGACTGGGAAACTTTTAGCTGATTGATACGTCGTCGACAGACGTAGTAGGTTATATGAGAATAAATTAATTATGTTTGGCAGAAAAATGCATTTTATTGCGTATTTGTGTACAAAAGGAAAAAAAAACACAATTTGTGCATATGAGGAAAAAAAAAAAGAATAAGAAATGGTGTTTTCTTCAAAGGAAATCATTTTCAGTAGGGTGTATGGCTTCCACGGACGGCCAGCAACATTGAACACCTTTGAGGCAGGGAGTCAATGAGGCTATTAATCACGAGTTGGGGTATTCTGTCCCACTCTTCCAGAAGAGCTCTTTCCAGTTCTTGGAGAGTTTGTGGGGGTAGTTGATGGCCAGCAACTCGTCTTCCTAGAGCGTCCAAAACGCGCTTTATTGGATTGTTGTCAGGAGAACACGCTGGCCATTCCATTCGTACGATTCCTTCCTCGAAAAGGAAATTTTCCACCAAATTAGCACGATGTTGCCTGCAGTTATCGTCCATTAAAAGGAAGTCATCTCAGATTGCTGCAGCGTAAGGAACTACAATAGGTCTGAGGATCTCATTCCTATATCGGTGAGCTGTCAGAAGTCCATCTCGAATGATATAGAAATCTGTGATCCCGTCAATGGAGATGCATACACCAATACTCCCCCACCGCCAAATCAGACACTTTCGTACACGAACGCAGGATTATTCCTACTGCCTCCCTCCCGATGAAAATATGCCTATTATCAGGATGAACAGAAAAACGGGACTCGTCAGAAAAAAAGAACATTGCTTCATTCATTTCTCCTCCAGTTCACATGCTCTGTTGCCACTCCCTGCGGTCGCGACGATGCCTTGATGTTAGTTTAACGCATATCATCGGTCGACGAGCAGACACCATGGACACCATACAGACCTACACCATGGATCCGATTTCAGACATTCTGATTTGAAACCGTGGTGTCAGTAACCGAGTGAAGGTGTTGTTAACACTAAATAACGATCTTCATTGGGTGTTGTTGCCCGTCTAAGAACTTGCCCTGATGATCGGCCTGCACTTCCAGTCTCCAAAAAACGGTTCCAGATCCTGGAAATCATACTTTGTGACACTCCAATGGCTTGCGCTACTTCGGCTTGAGTTTGCCTCCCTTCTAACCTACCAAAAACTCTCCAAGATTCTGAATCGGTTAAATGACTTCGTTGAGACATCGTACTCATCGAAACAAAACAGTCACTGAATGCCGATCATCCTTGTCTTCATTGTCTTTTATTCAGTTGAAAGTCAAATATCATTCACTGCCGCTGAAGCGACGTTTTCGACGTCGAACTCAAAATTAGAATTCTCCACAGTTTGAAAATCAGAAAAATTTGCATTTGTGATTCTCTTCTTCCATTTTCGGCAAAAAAAAAAAAAAAAAAAAAAAAAAAAATCACTTATGTCTTTATTTTATATAAAACTTACAATATCCTTTAGTTGTTTTGAACAGTGTATTTTCACACTTTATGTAATTTTTGTTGGTTAAGGAATACTTAATGGTTTCTATTTGTGTTCTTCATATTGATTTAAATTTATTCTCATGTACCTTCAAAGATATGTTTTAACGGTTTTTCTGAAAAATACATATAAAATCGTAGCAATCTTACATCCAATAATTTTTTTATTAATTACTGAATGCTAGAGCTAATCAAAGTCTTCACTAAGTAAACGGTTTTATTTATTTATTTATTTTTTTCATATTTTAAAGTTTACGCTATGAGTTTTATTAGAAAGAAAATCGTTAATTGATTTCTGAAAGAATTTACATTAAAAAAAAAGTATATGACTCCAAGTTTTAAAATACCTAATTCTTCACGACATTCCAGGATTAAATAATCCATCTTCTTTTAGCATCATTAATGTGGTACAAATTGACTTCAAAAGAATTTAAATAGCTTTCCTTTTAGGCTAAATAAATAGCACACGAACTGGAATCCATTTACTCAAAATATTCGTATTTCTCGTATTTTAAAACTTGACACTACTGGTAAAAGAATAATTCTATTCTTAAAATCGTGGAGTTTTTGTAGGTTTTATTATTTTGACTCGGCTCTATTTTTTATTTTCAAAAATGGCATTCCTTATCGCTGCCAGTATACTTATATCATTAAGATTTATGTTCGCTCTTTCTGAAAAAAACAAAAATAAGAATATTTTTGGTACTATTTCTCATAAAGGGTTAAAAGCTCATTGAACCAACAAATTTAAGTTTTATCTTATCTAAATATTTACGAATTTCTGATTAACTATAGCAATTTTGAAGTTCATGAGTTCGAAACAAAAAAAGAGAAAAAGAGTTTAATCGATATCTTCTAACTTAATTATCAAACATTTACTTAAATAAATATAATATTAATGTTTTATTTTTTGAAAGATTTAATTTTAATAAACGTTTGCTACTTTTTCTTTTACTTTTTTTGCTTATTTTTTTTATTTGATTTATAAAAGTTGGGTAACTTTCCTCATTGTAGATTAAATCAAATTACGTTTGTCAATGTAAGATAGAAATGTAAAAAATACATTATCTGCTTTATCACTTATCTTAATTAGTATTTTAGTATATTTTCCCTGTTATTATAATTATCTTTCTTATTATAGGCGATAGTTTTTGTTCAAACTTTTATGAATGATTAAAATATATCAAATAAATTCAGAAATTTCGTTAATCGAATGAAATCATAAAGTATTGAGAAAGTAGTTGTTTAAGTATAAAGATCTTATTATAATGATTCTATACTTTTCAATTTAATATTTGAGAATTGTTCAAATATTAAATTTAGGAATTTCAAAAATCAAATGAAATTGAGGAATATTGAAACAGATGTTATTTTAAAATAATTACTATTAATATTGTTATTTTTGCTTTTAATATTAACGTATGGTTATATAACGTATGGATTATTTTTTTTAAATTTTTTTTATTTTTTAAATAAATTTAGATATAATTCCTTTATATCTAAATTTTATTAAAAAATTAGATATAAAGGCACATAAATAAATAGCTTAGATAATAACTATAATAGATGTATTCAATATGTTCATAAATTAAATATATAATAATAATTTTACGATAAATCTTTATTAAGTAGTAGTTTATTTTGACGAATTTTTTTTAGCTTTCTATTTTAACTCTACTGAAACATATTTGCCAATTAATTTTTTATCAGGAATGCTAACCACACAGCCATTGGCCTGCTCCTTATTTCATTATTCTTTTTCTGAATTGCTAGATGAATAATTAGGGTTCTAGACTTTAATAGTTCATAAGTTCAGTTCCTACTTAGGTGTTGGATGCTTGTAGTGGTTCAAAGTGTACTTTAAAATATAGGTCTCAATTCAATTTTCTTGTGTACTAAGACATGACCATTGAGTAACAACCAAACCAACTTCAATATTTTATTAGAGTAGAATATTACCCATTGCACCCGCCTCTTATTTGCTCTAATTTTTATGAATTTTCAATATTTTTGCACTTTTTCACTTTAAATGCATTTAACATTAATAAATTCAAATACTTTTCTTTCTATATTTTACATGTATATCGGAAAAAATTTTAAATATTATCAAGAAATATAATTACACCACACATGTAAATTATTTCATAAACAAATATTATTTAATATTTATTAAAAGAAAATAACAAAATCGTATTTTTTAGGCATTTAAAGTTACTTTATGTATTTATAAATTTATATAAAAGGAGATTATTGAATGTTAAGCAATAAATTGACTAAACTAATGTATGAAAAATTATTTTAATCAGTTTACTGTTTAAAACAAATTTAAATAAAATAATTGAATAAGTTTGAATAAATCAAATTGAATTTCAAATAAAAAAATTAATGAAATAACGATAAAAAAATAATCTTTATTCTAAGAAATGTTTCTTATTGTAGGAGATGCGGCAGAAAAATCATTGTTATTATAATATATAAAAATTCATCGATTTGGCGAGAATTTTTTATTTCAACAAAAATTCACCGCCACGTAATATTACAGGAACTCATCAATCTTCTTTTTCAGAATTTGCAATGGCACGTTCTAACTTCATAAAACAGCAAATTTTACGCTTTATGTCTCCAAGAAGGAAATCTGAAAAGTTGCGGTTAAAGCGAAAACTGCTGAATATACAGATAACTCACAAGAAATGTTTTCTAAGGTTTACATTATTCTTTCAACAGATGGAGTAGCCGATAAAAGTTTTTTTCTCTTCTTCTATCTCATATTTTCTGCAGTAAATAATGTTTTAATACACTAATGTATCATCGTTTGGGAATCTGGCCATAAAAATTTATCGTTTGCTACACGTGTATAAAACATCTTTAAAGCACTCATAACTCGAAATACTTCTTTGGTTCAATGTTATCGTTTATTTAAATAATTCCTAATCTCAAACGATCAGCGATAAAAAGTATTATTTTCGTTAAAACAGTTATTACTTGTACTTGTTTTCAAATTTGTAGTTTTCTGGGTATAATGAAATAAGAAAACTACATAAGACTAAACAAGAAAGTTGAAATAGATAATTTCTTACGTAGTTGCTCTACTTATGAAAAAACAGAGATTTATTGCAGCGTGGAAGAAAGTTACAGATAATCACTTAACATTTTTTGGTTATCTGTTAAGTTACAAGCATCCGGTTGTTTGGAAGAAATCAAAAAAGATTTATTAGCAATTTTCCGGTGAATTATTGCACGCTGAAGACGATTACAACCTTGAATGTCCGACTAAAAAATTAAAAAGGACATTTTTTATTCATTTTTGAAAAGAAACTTTTTATTTATCATAAAACCTATTATTATCTTAGAATTAGTGTGATTAAGATTGTTTTAAACAGTAGGAACTTCCTTGAATGGTATTGTACTAAAACATTAATCTTCTTTACAAATAAAGAAGATTAATGATGCTTTGTAATAAAGTTATTTATATTAGTTACTTTTTATTATGAAATATATGATTACTGATGATTATGGTAATATATTAGTGAGAACTTTGAAAATTAGGTATTAATATAATATTTTAAATTTTAATAGACATAATAAACAAATATAAAAAAAAATTTAATAACAGAATAGAATTAGAAAATCTATTATTACATTATTAACTTGTTAGACAGTGAAATTATGTGTTATTGAAAGTTATTTTTTTAATGTCAAAAGTTAAGAAATAGACATTTCCTTTAGCTATTTTCAATGGAAATTTATATAAAAAAAAAAATAATAAATAAAAAAATAATCCTGCATTTAGTTAAATTAACTAGCAATCTTCAATAACAAGCAAAGAAAATTGAAAATATTACAATAAAGACATTATATCAAAATATAATGCAGTTTTTGTAAAAGGGATATAAGTATTTACCTTGAAAAACAGACATTTTATCAATAAGGTAATTTAAAATCTTGCTTTGTAACCATATGTGTATTTTATGAAAAGTTTTTAATGAAAAACGAACATGAAAAAGTGCATCACAAACAACATGGAAATGATTATTTAAATTACACGTTAATTTGATACTGCAAATCATTACAGCATAAAAGATGTAATTTTACTAAATTTAACATTTTAATTAAAAGCACACATACAAAATGTATTAAATTCAGTATTGAATTTCAGTGACGAGTCACAAATTAAAATTATATATATATATATATATATATATATATATGTATATAATTATAGAAAAATTGGTTATATTTTTCTTATCGATCATTCCCTTCATTAGGTAAATAAATTTCAAAATATAAATTAAGAAAATAAATTCTGAAATAAAAACTATTAGTTTTCTTCAGAACAAAAAGTTTTACTTATACTTAAAACAGCAATCTGTCTACTTATACAATCAGAAGTTCTATGGTATTCAAGTCTCAAGATCGAGCTGGCCATTCCAAATGCTCCAAATTGATACCCTCAAGATTTTCCTCAACAACTACAGTTCGATTGTAATTGTGCATTACCATCCATCAAAATGATGTCATTGCCAGTTGAGTGGTCATATTGTCGGACATATGGATCGAGGATCTCATCCAGGTAACTCACATCAGTCAAGTTCCTCCCTGGAATACTTGCAGATCCATTTGACCACGGAGGAAGACCCCTGCTTAAACCATTATTCTACTACCGTAGCTGTGTCTTCTCAAAGTATTCGATGGATGATATCCTGTGCTTTGTTCTTTCAGATCAGTACTCGTCCTGAATATGTATATCTGGATGTATATCCCCTGTATATCTGGACTCGTATGTCGAAAGTACTAAATTCCATCGCTGACTGGTTCAGGAAACATGTTCTTTGTCCAAGATAAACGGGACTTTCTATGTCGTGTGGTAAAGCAGGAACACACAACTGGCTGTCTTAAATAGAGAATTACTTAGGGAAGACGCCTCACACTATATTAGCTGATATTCTTTCCCCTAATGTTACAGAGTAGACTGCAACAAATTGCTGCACAGAAATGTTTCTTCTTTTTATGTGGGTCGAAAGAGCTATAAAATGGTCAACTTCGGATGTGACAGTTCGTTGTCGGCCAGGATCATGTCTTCTGGACACAGAAGCTTCACTTTGATATTGATTCCAGAGACGGTGGACCACACAGTGAGATATATTAAAGCGCTTAGCAGAATTAACGTGTAGCATCCTTATTTCCATCGACATAAACGACAGTCACCTTAACGCATCCGGCAAACTGTGGAACTCCACTGATTATTGTTGATGTTGTCTGCTAACTTCAGTTGAAAATCAACACAAGTTATATGTCTAGCTACGAAAGGCTAACATTTGCATCTTTTTCTTTTACTCAAATATATCTATTCCTTTCTATCAAAAAAAAAAAAAAAAAGATAACTAGCGTTTTTGGATAAGTTTGTTTTTATCATTTATAAACTAAAAATTTTATTATTAGTAACATTTTTTTTATGGTGAGCTTCGAAAAACTGTTCCTTAACTTTAGAAGGCCAGTGTATACCAATGGAAAAACATACCTTAATGACATTATTTTTAAAATGTATAGGCATTCTCAGTGCTATGGTCAGACGAGTAATCAAATTTGAAACATTTTGAATTTAAAAAAATAAAGAAAACTTGAAAAACTGTTTTTAAATCAGTTTCCATTCATTGCTATGACATTTTATAGGACATTTTCTATAATACAATATGGGATGTAATATTATGATCTGAACTATTATAATTCGATGCAGTTTTGTATTCATTTAAAGATTGCAATAATACAGTTAATGAATATTATTTTCTTGAAAGGTAATTGATACGATTTTCAAATCGTCTGTCGGTTTGAATCCGTATTAGTTACCTTCCTGTATAACAAAATTAATAGAATACATTGATAGTTTCATTGGTTCTAGTAATTCTATTCACATACAAAGCTATCAATGTCTAACGAACTTCCTTACTTTAAAAATTCAGGTAACTAACTTCAAATCTGATTACTACTAAGATTTAGGCGGCATCACCAAATATGTCTCAGATTGCAATTCAGATGGCTTCTCAATAATCCGGTGTAAGATACGTAGCAATGCTTATAAATCGATTCATTGTTTAACATTATTCTGTTTCAAACATGTAAACATTAAAATTTATAAATATATGTTTCCTATAAGTATATTTTCTACCTTGGATTTGGATGAAAAATTTTTATGATTTAGAAAAGATTCCACAAATTCTACAAAAGGTAGTTTATGAAGACATTACCCTTTCTTTTAATAATAAAATACTATCCAAGCAATAAATGTCAAACTTAAGACCAAAAAATCCAATATACCATCAGCAAACAACAATATTGCATTCATCTTTTCGAATCACGATACATTTTTATAGGAGAAAAACTAACATCGATACATTGAGACCCTAAAATTTTATTGGAAATGCATTTCTGAAACCAGCTGGATTGACTATTTTCATTTCTGTTTCGGTGCAACGTCCTAATGTTTATGGAAGTATTAAAAAGAATCCATGTCGATATTTCCTATTTCGACATTCGGTGCATTGTTTACTTAAGTTGAAAACCAAAGGAAATAAAGAGTACGTAAAATTTTTGTGTAATATTGATAAACAAGAAACGCGGATTTAATGTTGTTGGCATAATATCATGTAAGAAATACTAAATATTTCCTTACCTTGCTTAAAAAAAATTGCAATTCTTTTCGAATTTCAATCATTTCGATCGTAATTTGAAACGAATTGAATGATTGAAAATTATTTTTAATACAATATTCATTATATTATAATCTAAAGAATAATTAATATTGCATATGAGTTAATAATAAACTGTTGGATCATTTGGAAGAAAAGATCCTAAGTACTTTAAAATCATTTTATAGAAGGGTATGAGTTAAAAATGTCCATCATAACCTCCAACTAAAGTTCGGTATTTTAAAAATTAAGGAATAATGGTCATAAAAAAATAGTTTTCCTGTGTTCTTCTTTATGACACGTTGTTGGTGCTGTTGCACGAGCATACTCTCCAATACATAGCTCTATCATTTTGTGGAAGCAGAAAGATAGAAATCATCGTAATATAGAAGCAGGGATCAAGCAATAGATCTCCTATTACTTGAATTGATATCCCAGAGTATATTTCAGGCATTATTTCACTTAGAGGACATTGCACCATGACCTTTTTAACATTACCCAAACACTTTTAATGAACACATCGAGCCCATGGTTAGGCCGGGATTCCCATTCGCTTTCACCCGATAATATGAACGAAGCCCTTACCAATGAAGCCTATGCGGCTGTTTTTTTTTATGACATGTGAATAAGATCTATTATTTGTAATAAAACTATTCCAAAAATTAAATTAGATTAAAAGGCAATACACGGATAAGTAAAGTTAAAGGGCCAAAAAAGTTTTGATAATTTTTCAATAATTCAAACAATGCATGAACAGCATTTGTTTGTCTAGGACATTTATGTATGCCAAACAGAAGAAAATCAACATATGTGACACCCGTACAACTTAGTTTTTTAAATGTATGCATTTGCCTGTTAAGGATACGAATCTATTACGTTTGAAGAAAATCGAGATTTAGGTAACATATTTCTACTCTTTACTTTTACATCAGTTAGATACACGAGTAGAATATTCATAACAGTATTTTATTTATACAAATATAATTTAAGGAAAAATGAAAAAACATTTCCCCTAAAGTACTCTGGTTATCATACATTAAGGAAAAAAATCACAAAAATGAAGATAACGGAAAAAATTATACGTGGAATTTAATGAAACTTATGCACATTATACAACACACGGGAAGGTATTAAATACACTGAAAAAAGAAATCGGCAGACAATTATGAGGTTATAAAAATTAGTATGTGTATACAATGAACAAATGGGATGTGTAAGTCCCCCCCCCAAAGAAGGAATACAGCACATGCAACGATGTTTGATGCTCTCAATAATGAGGTCTATTAATTGCGAATGAAGTGCGAGCCAATGCTCTTCGCAAGCAGTTGAAAGCGTGTATAGGGTACTAGGAGGGGGATTAACAGCATTGTCTCGACCTAGAGTGTCTCAAACATGACTTCAATTTCTGTCTGTTCAAAATAAGCAACCACGAAGCGAATCCTTTGTGGTCTCGCATTATCATCCTGTAGCACGAAAGCATCACCTATTATCCCGTCATAAGTTCACAGATAAGTATCCAAAATAAACTTTCGGTGTTTGCAGCAAAGGAATATCTGAGTTGCAACCGGAGTTGCGGTACTATTCCTTCATGTGCATAATGATAAATATCGGTCATTGGCACTCTTAGTAGCGTGTAACTGTCCTTGACTGAACCTCCTGGGTGCCGAATCCCGAACTATAAATTGTTGCCAAAGTCTATGAATAACAGATGGACTCACATTCAGCCATCTAGCCACTTCTATCTGACTTAATCATGCCTCTGATTTCTCTATAGCTCGCCATCGAAAGAGTTCGGTTAAATTATCCTTGGGGGGCGTTGTTACAATTTCGCTATACCAGATACCTAATCTCAGAGACGCAGTGACCACTGCCACCTTGCTCAGAGATATCCATTTTTATGTTCCTGTTAATTATGCTTGTTAAAAAATATCGTATAAAAAACGCTCATACTTTATTCATAAAATGTTTTAAAAAACATTTAGAATTCAAATTTAATCTCTATTAAAATAATTTCAGATTTATTTCGATTTTAGATTTTGATAGATAGGATTTTCTTTACTAATATTGAAGTCTACACTAACTTTGTCTTCTTGATGAGGATAACGTTTTGAATTATTGTACGACCATTGTTGGATATTAAACACTAATATACAAGTGAAAAATTTCTGAAATTTCACAACTAACTTCTGCTTTGTCAAAATTCAAAACTCAAAAGGAATATTTTTATCACTGTCCTCTTAAGCATTAGCGGAGCACATATACCACACCAGAACAATTGAATTTGAACAAAAAATATTAAACAAATTCGAAGTCTTCACATGATCTGAAAAATGTTTTTCAAATTCATATAAACAAAAAACTTATAAGCAATCAAAATTTCTTGACAGATATATCTTCCAAAATTTTCTGAGCAGCCTATATTTTACAGGAAAGATATCAAAGTTATTCAGATACCGGTCATCGGCACTCTTGGTAGCGTGTGACTGTCCTTGACTGAACCTCCTGGATGCCGAATCCCAAATTATAAATTGTTGCCAAAGTCATGGAATCACAGACGGACCCACATGCAGCCATTTAGCTACTTCTACCTGACTTTGTCCATCCTCTACTCTCCCAATAGCTTACCATCGGAAATAGTTGGTCGATGGTTGCCTGGAGGCCATTATTGCATTTCGTTGTACAATATTTCTAATCTCAGCAAGCAGGACAACTGCCACCTTGCTCGGAGACATCCATTTTTATGACCCTCGCAAATGATATATTCCGACAGCAGTGCCATTATTTACCAACATATTCAAATTTCATTGAGATTGGCTTATTTTTAGGAGAGTTATGGTTATTTTTTCCTTAATTTTGGTAAGCAGTGTATGTTAGTCCTTATAATTTTTCTGCAAAATTTGTCTTAGTTAAAACTATGTTTTTTTAAATGGGTAGTTAAGTAATTAGCTAACACTGGAAAAAACGAGAAATAGAAACTATGAGTTTCTTATGTATTGAAATCTGTCGAATTATTTTGAATTTTCTTGTTTTCTTCTTTTGAAAACTCCTTCCCTTATTTTGCAAAATTCCTTCAGACATAAGAATATTTTACCTGCTGAGCTACATGAGTTTGGGAAATCATGTGTCAATCTGGTCACTTGATTATGATCCAAAATATGCATTATTAAATTTGAATCTTCGAAAACATTATGATAATGATTTGGAAATTTTGATTGAGTACCGTATGCTTTCGAACTGAATGATAATAACATTTGCTTATTATAAATGATAAGAATAATGATTATGATTTTAAAATTATAATTTTAAATATTTATATATTTTAAATATTTTTATTTTATACTAGTGTTTGTCAAACATACATGTTCTAAAAACAAATATGTATAATTGATAAAATATAAAAATACGAGTTAATAATGTGGGTAAATGAATTGTTTACAATATATTTTAAATAATAAAAATCTTTTTATGAATTTAACCATTGATTAAGCATAATGGTTTATCAATTGCGGCTGCAAAAAATTCTTTACTTGTTTTACTTTTATGCCAAAAATTCAAAGTTAAATTCCACTTTCAAATCAATTAGAAATTATTTCAATTCTATTGTCTCTCTTTAAGACTTAATTTTTCATTCAACTGAATGGGTTTCTTATATTGATCTTCTTTTAAATGAATAAAAAAATATTTAAAGACACATGAGTTACAATAATATGTCTAATTTCATAAATTAAAAATTATTAACTAAATAATTAAAATAAAATAATTAACTTTAAAAAAATTATTTGTTAATTTTTCTTACAAACGTCAATAAAAATTGATATCTTTGACTAATTATGAGGTGTAATTAGTTTTGTGGATCATTTAACATAATAAGACAGTTGCATGTATTTTTGGAAATCCATGTTCAGCTCTTTTCTGGAAATTTTCATACACAGGGACTGTAGTTACGTAGGAAATATTGTACCGAGAAATGTAGAGCTTATCTGTGTATTACGAAGAAATTCGGGGTCTTTCATCATTGGTTAAGTATGGTCAAGTTCATCCATAAACCATTTATATGAGAAGCGGGATGATCTCACAAATAAAACCCTGATACTTTCATAGTTATTAAGAATGCTTGATATTTTGTAGGCTCAAATTGAATTTAAACCTACGATTTTATTCAATTTCTAAGAAATTAGCATGAAAAAATGTAATCTTTTTAAATGAATCTGGAATCTAATATGATCACTTAACCAACCAAAAAGAAAAAAATCGTACAATATGTTTTACAATAAATTTATTATGTAAGTAATTTACTTTCTGTTTCACTGATTAGAATTTTAATAAAGTAACAATCCTCTTTTTTTTGACGTGCAGTCCTTTTATAAATTACACAATTTAAAAAAATGTTTATTCAATGCATCTTCACAATGATTAATGAAGAACATGGTTACTTTATCATGAATAAAGTAAAGGTAAATTTAATAGGTCCTTTCTTTTCAGCGAGTATTACAACATGTGACAAATGAATAGAATAAAATTTTGTATTTTCGGGTTTGTCCCAGAGATATCAATGCCAAATTTGAACATCCTATGAATCGGTCACAACAAAATAATTTATACCCAGTAAAAAAGCTGTTTTTGTTTTGTTTTTTTACCTTTTTGTCCCTCATCAAGATTTTGTTTTTCTCTTCCAATCACAGGTTGCACAAAATAACCTCCAAGACCTTAATCACCCATAAATCTGGCTAAAGAAAGTGAGGGAACCGGTTGCAACAAGAAACCAGTTTTTACTCTCCATTTCTTTTACACACAGATTGTAAGAATTTTTTTAATTCTCTTCTGGTGAAAGTCCTCGAGGAATAAGCACTTATCATCCGATACGGAATCGCAAATGATCGCCAGAGATGAAGAATGAATTGGTATAGTGTGGCCATTCTCAAAGAAAGACTCAAACTACCTTGGCGAAAATGCAAATTACGGCGACTTTTTCTTAATGCAAAGGAACAGAAGTTAGACCTGATAGTTTAGGTGGAGATGATTTTTGCTTGGTATTTATAAGGAACTTCTTTCAATTGATTTTTTTACTCATTATAATAAAGCCAAATGGGCTGGAAGGGGTAAGAACTGGTTATTTTGAAGGGTATCCACCTGTTACCTCATCCTTATGAAGTCTCGCGAAAGGGAAATAATTGAGATGTCAATAATTACCAAAAAATGCATTAGCTTCTTTAATAATATAGCTCTACTTTTGTCCGATTGAAAATGAATATTTTTTAATCAAAATCTTTTGATGATTAGTGTAATATAATTTATCAACTTTTTACAAACATTCTTAGAACTTTTTTACATGTTTATGATTAAGATTAATCAATATAAATAAAATACATGGCTGGTCAAAAAAAAGATTATCTTTTCATAGATTTCCTGTAATAATAAAAAACAAGGCGATTGCCCATTTTGTATGTATTATTATCTATTTTGAGCAAATATACAATAGTAAAATTATAATTTTATGTGATCCTCCGTGTTGTTTAATGCAGAATATGTAATTCTTTGAAAATTTTACAAAACTAAAAGGTAATTTATTTTCCTTTTAGTTCAAATATTGTTCAAATATATGCTCGTTTCTTCTTAATTTCATACAAAATATACATAATTTGTTATTCAGTACGGTGTCTTTGTGATTTAATAATCTCATTTACCAACAACTTCATTTTTTTAATCGTGATTTCTTAGAATAGCTTTGATGTAATTTATGCGATTCCCTGAAAAGATTCTGTTCTTTAATATTTTGGTTTTAACACTTTTCTCAGAGTCTAATGAAAAAAATTAGGACTTCAAAATATGCAAATTACATGATGTTGATTTAACTAATTATTTTCAATTATAACTGACTTGAACTGTTCTTCTTCTTACGAGCACTCAGACTTTCAAGGTGGGCAGTTGAAGTCTTGTTCAATCATGAATATAGAATTTTTCATCAAATAAAATTACGACACTATTAACAAAAGCATTTTTCACATAATGAAATGAAAAGCATTTAATACAAAAACAAATTAACTGGCAGTACTAAATTAAAAATATATATATATATAATTTACTGTTCTGTTATATTAAATTATTGAAAAATCATAGTTCGCGAAAGTCTAGTAAATTAAGTTTGTCATTAATAGAAGTACAAAATTCGTCTGGATGTCAGGAAATATATTATCCTAGTTCAGTAAGATATTTTAAGATTGAAAAAAACGTTTTTAGCATTTAGCTGTGAAACAACCGAACAAATACATGATTCAAAAGTTGAGTGATTTAGAGAATTATCTTGATTAAATAAGAAATCTGTAAAAAAAAACCACATGATTCGGTAATACAAGATAAAACTTTATGATGCTGAATTTGATATCATAAGACATGATAACAAATTATATCTACCTAGTTATAATTTAGAGCTCATCATTTTTTTTATCATTTTTTGCAATAAGTCATTTAATTTGCCATTTTAAAAATACATGTTAATTAAATTTATAATTTTATATTTAATCAAGTTATTTAGTTAAAATTAAATTAATTAAAATTAGTTAGCCAATTAAAACTCATATAATATTTTCACTCTTTAAATTAACGAATCTGATTATTTATTTTAGATATTTACAGGTTACTACAATATATCCTGGTAGTTTCATTATTCATAGTAAATAATTATAAATTTACATAATCTTATTTCAGAAATACATTCTCAACAATTTATAAATAAGCCCTTACTTTCTTAGTGTAGATTATCATTGACATTATTCCCAAACAAGCATTGTTGGTTTAAATTAGACAAATAAAATTTTTATAAAACTTTCTAAAGTTACCCGTCTTTATACGAATATATCATTATCACTAAACGAAAATGTGTAAATACGGAGCTAATACATTATATATATTATATATATATATATATTAAAATGGTTTGAGTTTAATTAATGAATACAGAAAATAAAAAAAATTCGAAAATATTTTTAAGCACATGAAAATTATTTTATTTAATACAAGCTGAAGCATTCATAATCTAAAAAATTAACACCAAAAATGGTAATAAAATGAAAAGATTTGAAGGAACTTAATTAAGTTGAACTAAACAAAAGGAAGACTAAGTAGAAATGACTACGAGAAAGAGAATGGAAAAACTAGTTCCTTCTCATAACAGTAACAGCAAACAAAAAGAAAGGAGTTTCAAATGTATATGTGTGAAGTTTCTTTATAATAAACAAATAAAAGGCCTCGAACGCCTTAGCAGATAAAAAGGAAATGATAGTTGAAAAAAAATTAATTTAAAATAAATAATCAAGGGAAGCAACAATTTAACAATGGAAGCACAAAATATGGATAGTTGCATAAGGGAACTAAAAAAGATTTGAAGTTATTTTATATAAGATATCTTAATCAAATATTTAATTAATAGTTTAAAAAAGTTACTTAAGATAAAATATTAAAAGTAAATTGAAGAATATTGGGAAAAAAATTAAAAATGTGAAAGCAACTAACTTCTAAATGATGTAGAAATATATGACTTCTGTAATTTTATGTAAATATATAATAAAAATTTTAGTTATTATTTATTATAAAAATTTTCTGTAAATATATGATTTCTGTAAAATTAATGGTCAAGTACATTGACTTACTCGAGCCATAGCTTTTAGTGGAAAACGAAAACACGACCATTTGAGGAAAAGTTTCGAATTGAAGAAATAACGATATATATACTATTTAATTAACTAAAAGCTTTTTTGTGCAATAGAATAAAGTCATACTGATAAAACAGTCAAAATCAAATGGAATGAGTTTCTGTATGCTTGAAAATTCCCTTTAGTTTACGGACTTATTAAATAATGAAATTATGATTTTCCTTCCTATTCCTGTGCATTCCTTGACGCCGTATTGGGAATAGTGTAAACATACGTTAAAATTGACAAGAAAAATACTTTTCAATAATCGTAAAAAATTAATTAAATATTGCTTTTTCTTAAGAAAGTCCGATTACGAAAATGTAGAAGAAACAGGTATCAGATACCGATTTATACGATATTATGTAGATACCGATTCTGTGTTCACAGAAGTTATGTAATTTTCGAAAGTAGAAATGAATCAAATGCCTCCATTCCTGAAACGAGAAAAGTTCCGTAGTGGAATGTGGCATATGTTAAATTAATTACACAGTGACAAATAAGCAACTTTACTAGGATATCAAATAAGCATTAATACTGTTTGAAATTAATTACAAAAACTGTAATAAAAATTTTGGAAAGAAATATTGTTTTTATTTTACATTAGCCACAAAATCTACATCTTGTTATAGATTTCATTTCATTAAGTGTAGCCGTTCGTAATTGTTCCCTTGAAAAATTCTGGAGAACAAACACAATAAGGATTTTATATATACAGGTAATATTTTATAATAAATGTTTAAATAATTTTTAGCATAAAGTCTATCAGTCAGAAAATTTGCCCAATAGAAACGCAATAAAATTATAAACATTTTTTTAACATGGTGATGCTTTAAGCCAATATATGATATTGGTAATCACTATTCTTTAAATTTAGCGCTTCTCACTTAAATTTTTTTTGGGTGGCTAATCCAAAACTTCTCATTATAAAAATCCTATGTATAAAAATCACTGAAACAGTATTTTATAAAATGATATAAAAACTCATTCTAGAAAACAGATTTTCATAAAAAAAATTCATTAAGATATTGCAATTAAGGATATTTTTAGAAGAAGAAGAAGCCGTGATTAAAAATAATGATTATCATTATATCTAAATATGTATTTATTACTCTTCCGGTTTTCTATTCAATTGTTTTCATAGAGACTAATGTTGTACGTAATTATTAATTTTAAGGTGATTAAAAGAATTAAAATTGAAATATTTGATTATATTTAGTACGATTAAAGCTTAATGATATTTAATATATACATAGCAAAATGATTTTATAATTAAAAGAATTAATTCCTCAATTATAACTGACTGAATCGATAATACTTTATTCGTCTTAGGGAAGGAAAAACCATCACTCGTAAACATATGAGCTGGTACCCTTGAGCGAAGTTAAATGTATTCCCATTTATTGAATTATTGGTTAGAAAAACTATAGCTTTCAGAATCTTTATTCGTAGATGGGAAAAACGTGCATTGTCTTTAACTTTTTTAGAAGTTGTTTCTTTTTACTATCTTAAAAAACTTCTGTCTGATGTGCTGAATAATTATAGATGACATAATAATAATAGTTAACAAAATGTTTCCATCTAGCTATGCAATACGCTCTTCAATTATACTTGGAAAGATAATTGAAGGTTGGTACGATCGCATTTACTTTTCTCAGAAATATCAATGAAAGAAACTTTTTAATATATTGTTTGCATTCAAGGTTCTCGACTATTCCTTTATTGTGCTTTATTAATAAAAGTAATGATCTATTTAGAAATCAAATTTACTTAAAATTATTTTTGCCATTCATATTAAAATATGCATAATTTATTGAAGGATTTTCAAACAATCAAATGAAACAAAAATTTTTTCAATATTTGTGAATATTGCATGAAATCTAATAATAAGGAAAATTTGTCCTTAGTATTGTGAAATTTCGATAGAGGAATAAGTACAATATGAATCTCTTTGACATAACGCACAGACTTTGTATAAACCTGTCAATATTAAAATTATAAGGTTGTTAAATAAAAGATAAATAAACATTGTAATTACTATTACATTAAACTTTCACAATTCTATGATTTTCTACTTTTTCAATGTTATTAATTAGTGGGCCTAGATTATTTAATAATACTTTCAATTTTAGAAAATGTAAAAATATGATAATAATTTTTTCTTAATATATTGCTTGCATTAGTTAGAGTTTTTGTTGTGATTATTTTTGATCATATCTGGTGTGGCATTGCTACACCTGATCCACGAGATCCCCAATCCTCACAAAATCAAGAAACATCAGGAGATTCGTGAGAAGCCACATTTATATGAGCTTGGTCAACACCACATTTATATAGATAGTGTTTACGAATCTTCTAATTCAGTAGTCGAATCAGATTTTGCTTCTG
>JAPDSC010069341.1:0-35014 GCA_026290005.1 Latrodectus geometricus
GCTTGTTTTCCTGAAATTTAGTGACGTCACATAATAGCCGAATCGATATGACAATGGTTTAAAAATTCTTTTCGTACACTTGTACCACATATTTCCTTACATCCAAATTATTTGGTCTTGTTTTTTTGATTGATAATTATATAAACTTTTATTTATAAATTCATTAATTTTGTTTCATATTTGTTTAAAAATGATGTTTTCTGTATTTAAATATAATGATTTAAACTAATTAAAATCTTTAATCCCAATATATATTTTAAGATAATATATATATACATTGTATAACTTTGAAAATATTTTATCTTTTATTTTTTAGTTTTTTTTATTTCTGTCAACTTCATTTTAATTTTTTCTCAAATTATGTCGTAAATTTTATGTTTTGAATTTCTAATAATTCTTAAAAAATAATAGCATATGAATATTTCCCTTGTTATATTTTTTTAAACGCCGTAGATGTAAAATATTGTGAAACTTAATGTTACTTAAATATTTCTGTATATTTTTAAAATATTTACAAAATACCAAGTCTGATTTAAAGATTGATATTTATGTTTAGTCTCCATAATTTCCTTAAAATAAATAATCTGTATTCCCACTGTTACTTGAGCTATATATACTATAATATTCTTGATATAGAATAATTTTCATCGCTTGAACTCATTGATTTCTAATAATTTTCACCGTTTGTACTCTCGTAGGATGTATATTTTACTAGTTGAACTTAAGATATTCAATAATTTTCATCTCTAGAATTAATTGATTTCCTATTCTAACTATATCAATCTCTTTGGCTCATTAACCAATATTTGTCACCAAGATAAGCACAGAAAATTTTGCAAAAAATGCTCATCAAATATAAAAATCTGTCAATATTATTCTTAATTTTTCAATTACTTTTTTCATTCTTTGTTAATCTTTAAATTACTTTTATATACTTAACCTAAATACATTTTTATATTTACTTAAAGACTCTAAAAATAAATAGTGAAGTTATATAAACTTCTACTTGCTTCTTTGTAACAAAACATTTAACGAAACACGTGATGTGTAAAATTTTTATCCTATTTTCACGGAATAATATTTAATGACATATTAAAATCGTTTTCATCATTTTAGCATGAAACCGAATATTTTCTGGTTCGTTAAACGTGGATACCTAATATTATTTTGGTTTTCCTTCTTCCTCACCGATTTGAATAGTTGAAACCGTAATCGTTGCTGTGAGTCATAACATTATTATTTTCAAGTGGAAAAATTTTATGACCATTTGGGATCAATTTTTTCTGGCATACGCATTTCTTTTCTTTTCACCCCTTCCTTCTAAAGATTACACGAACTTTTCCTTGATGTCATTTTTTATGTGCTGCATTGTTATTTTCTCTTCTTTCTTTTCAGAGGCCCTTTCTCAAGTCGGGCAAAGGTAGGTAGGGGCATATTAAAAATTCTTTTGGTGTCAAATATGTTTCAACAATGCCACCGGAACAAAGAGAATATGCTCAAGTTACAGATTTCTTATTCTTACAATCTGGGGACTTTTTTGGAAGTTTGATTGGGGGAGGGGGATGAAACAATGTTACCTTTTACTTCTGCTTTCCATTTTGTAAAGTTTATTGCTACCGAAAACAGTATTACCTTTTAATAATTTATGATATAATATTTAATCAATTAATAAATGACCTCTGTATCATATACTGGAGTCTTTCGGAAAGTAAAGACCATTTACTAAAAAAACACAATATTGATTGAAAAAACAATTCTGCTTTATATATAAAGCTTCTTTCACTTCTCTACATAATCACTTCTTCTATTAAAGTATTTGTCGCATTTAGTAAAAAACTTTGTTTTATGTCTTCTGCGGAAAATATATGAGACTACCATTTCAAGTATAATCAAGCCGAATCCGTAAAAAGACTAAAAAAAAAATAAAAAATAAAAAAAAAAAATAAAAAAAAAATTTTTACAGAAAGCTGTCCAAAATAAAAGACGATGACTGTTTTTTCAAAAGAACTGGATTTTTTCACGAGTCCTCATGTTATCATTGCAAATCAAAAATTGCTGGATCAATTCGGACGAAAAATGCTTGGTAGCTCATATTTTGTTTCAAGCAATTTGTACTTTTTTCATTAACTAGAATACTTTCAGAGCGATAAACGCTTTTTTAAAGTAGTGAAGAGGTGGAAAATGTCGTAACTACCCCCACACACATATGGCTTTGAATTGGTGGCAGAAGTGTATATCATGAAATCCTGGAGCTTGTGTGATCAACTATTACAAATGTTTAAAAGTATAGGAAAGGCTTATGTAAAAGCAGCTTCAATCATGTAATAAAATTGTTTCAATAAATTTCATTTTTTTTCATAATTTTTCATCTTTTTTATAATTTAATTGTTTTTACTTGCTTGATCTACGTAATCGCTGAAATGATACCTCTAACGATATCCAGTTATATCAAGAAGATGTATTTAATGACCCTGTCAGTTTTTGGGATTGTTTATATTCCACAGTTAAGATGAAAAACAATTTATATCTTTTCAATTCCAATAACCAAGAATTAGGTTTTGAAAGTTTCATATGTGATGTACTGCTTTCTTTAATTATATTTACGTAAGAAATAGATATGAAATTTTTTTTTTAAAGCAAAGATTTTCATTTATTTTATTATATCTTATTTTGAAATATTTTTTCTCAATATTGTATTAGTTCTGAGCAAAGAAATAACGTGTTTTAATATAAAATATAATTGTATTTTATAAGACGTAAGAGTTGTTTAATATTTCTCACTTATAATTTATTTTCGAGTTATATATTTTTTAAATTAATTTATAGTTTCAATTTACGCCATTTTCTTTTACTGAGAGTTGCATCTTTGATGTTTAAGTTGGCATCATTCTCAATTTAACATATTGCGGCATTTCTGTGTAATTTTAAATTTTTCTTAACCATTTTCCATAACGTGTTGCGTTTTCTCTGAAGTGGACAATCTTCCTGAAATTGCATTAATTATTTTTCACACACAGATTCTTATAATAATTACTCTCGTGGTTATTATAGAAAGCATAACCACAAACTCGCTTTCTTTCCTTTTTGAAGTCATATCATATCATAATAAACATTCAGATTTTACTTTTTCCAAGTGTCTGATTAAGTTTAAATGGAGCAAGGACGAACTTGCTGTATTTTCGGAGGTCTTTGATAAAAATATGCTTCAACTATTTAGAAAAGCTGATTGACTGCTTTAGAGATTCATCAAAAATATTTTTATTTGTAGAGCATGCATTTTAATAACCTCCTTTTTTTTTTTTAAATTATGTGATGATCTTCTGCCTTAACATTAAAATAATCTTAACTTGTGATGGAGAAACGTTTTTAAAAAGTTTCATTACTGATATTTAAATTTTACAGTGAAAATTACTCGATTTTCCTGTTAATAATTGATGAAAATGAATTACATCTAAATTATCTATCTATCTATCTATCTATCTATCTATCTATCTATCTATCTATCTATCTATCTATCTATATATATATATATATATATATATATATATATACAGTGTATTGAATTTTCTCTTTGATGACAACTGACACAAAATTAATATCAATCATTTAAGAAATTTAAGAGAAAAAACGTTAATAAATGTTTTGTTTTTTTATATTTATTTAACGAAATTTTCAATTCAGAGGTTTTGTCTTAGTTACCAGATAATTAATTACATAAATAGTATAAATTAAATAAACTTACAGTCTATAGTTAAAATCATTTTATTTTTATGTCAGAAATTAATTTTATTTCTTTGATATACTTTGGAATACTTTAATTTAACCCTCTGACTTCCGCAACTTCCACGGGGAACTCAAATACAGCAAAATTTCCTCATCCCGCGATTTTTGCAGGCATGTGTTTTTCTTTTTTATAGAAGAACAACCCGCGTTTTCACCGTTTTCCCAGTCTTCAAAATTTTATACATTTTTTATGTTATGTAATGAAAAGAAATTAACTGTTATTCAATTGAAATTTATTAAAAAAATTTTTGAGATAACATCTGAAATTGTTTTTTTTTTTTGACAGCTTAGATTCGCATGATGAAAATCTATATAAAAATATTTTCTGGAAAGAAAAATATACTTATTTCAATCCTCCAATATATATGTAATAAATATTAAAAAAAAATAATAAATAAAAAATAAAAATTACACATTTTTTAAGCCATTTTGGTTTACAAATCGAGCAGTCAGAGGATTAAATTAATTACTCTGTTATAGCTTTTGAATGGGTGAAATAGTTTTCCTTAATCTTTTTAAATGATAACAGTTATTTAAATCAAACACAGAGCTCTAACAGAAATCTAATCTAACAGTTCTCTATCAAATGAATCCAATAGTTTCTTAAAATAAGTTTTTAGTGATTTTTTCATATGCTTAATACATTTCATGATACCAAAATGTTCTTACAAGATAAGAATTTAATTTTGATAAATTTTTATAGAAACAATAAAATTCATTTTTAAATATTTTCCTTAGTTTTTTTTTAAAAAAAAGAAAGAAGATTCCTAAGTGTACTCAACTGTAAGCTTTCAACTATTATCACTTTTGACATTTCAACTAAAGCAGATCAAAATCTCAACTTTGTTCTCTGAAAGTCCAGATAAAAATCCCAGTAGTGTTACTCTGAAAAATGTTGGATTTATCCCTAATATAAACTATATGTTTCTAGATTTTCTGAAACCAGCCTTTTATCTTATAGTATATATTTGAAAAGGTTTCAAAATTTATATAATATATTTTATAGCAAAATTAAAGTATTTATATATAATTTATAGAATAATAATATCTTTTTTTCCCTTCAAAATGGTTTTATTAATTTACATCGGTTTTATGCCATTTTTAATTATTTTATATTGCTAAAATTCTTTTTTTAGCGTGTACTAGCTCTGAAATAACTGCTCCCACAAACTTTTCCTTAAATTTAAATTTCTCATGTTGATAGTATTTTTATGCGTAAAATTTTGAATCATTGTTGGCATTGAAGAATTTATCAGCAATGTTTTGGTTTACTAATATCTACTAGTTTGAATATGTAATAAAATTCAAAATTCCTATACCCATGTGTAAATAATAAAATTAAGTATTAAAATCAACGAATTTTTTGCTAAGTTTGGTACATTATTTTAAAATTTTACTAAGTGAAAGATTTCACGGATAATTTTTCTGATCATATAGATTTTATATTTTATTGATATGAAAAACTGACAAATTTGGAAACCTAAGCCTTCAGGTAAATATTGCAATAAAATTTATGAGACATTTGAGTGCGCAATATGATGAAATTAAGTCTCCACCACATAGAAAGAATAAAAGAAAAAGAAAAAAGCCTACGTTATGGGTGGGAAAAGTAAAAAAAATATTTTCTTTATATTATAGCTATTTAATAATCAGAATTGGGCGTTGCACTTTTTTTTTTCTTTTTCATCACCAGCATCTTCCAAAGATCAGCATCAGAAGCTGGGTGATCAGTTCAAGGTCGGTCCGTAAAGAGTTGGGAATGAGTTGCCAGATGTTCGTGATATAAGTGGCCGATCTTCCTTCTTAAATTACGAAAAGATGGTCACGCTCTGCAAGCGGAGAGAAGAAATTCTGCCGTGCTGCTTTAGATTTATTCCGTTCTTATGTTTTTTATAAAAATATATGCAAGAAAACTTCAATATAAAAATATAAATGGCCGAATTAGAGTATATTATGTATTTTTTTGTGGAAATTACATAATATACTTTAATTCGTTGCTTATTATAAATTACTTTCTTTTGACTTTCAATAAAAATTTAAGGTCCTACAAAAATCAATGTATAATTTTGCAGAGCTTAAAACGAAATGTATTTATATATATACATTTTATATTAAGGATTATACATATATATATTAGGTTGGGGAAAAAGAAATCCATTATTTTTACGTGAACTTTATGTAACTTCTTTTTGATTCACTTTGTAAAAAGGTTTATAACAGCTTTCATGTAGATTTTTAGGTCTTGCGCGTTAGGACTGCTGACATGCGGTTAACTTCGATCATTTTTGATATTTTATAGACATTTTCGACGATGCTGTATCCACATGCGAGGTGCATCTCTAACATCAAAAATACCCGAACGGAATCGACGAAACAAAAATTGTACGTAACTGGTTGTTACAGTCTTATATAGGACGATAAACACCTTTCACAATTTTAGCTACCCGGCTATCTTTTTTGCCGGTACAAGAGAAAAACGAAAATGTATCGAATTTTCTGTTTGTTGTCTTCCATTTTTAAAACCTTGTACTCGTAACTGAATGAATCAAACAAAAAACCGCAAGAGGATATTTTAGTGTCAAATGTCACCTTTCCAACGAGCATAAATCTGAAATTGTTTGATGGATACCTCACGAGATATCGATCACTATAGACGTCTACCGAAGAAATAATGGATTACTTTTTCCCCAAACTAATATATATATTCAGCATCAGCATATATATATATATATATATATATATATATATATATATACTCTTTTGGGAAAATGGGAAAAAATGGTGTTATAGATTGTTGAATCGATAAAATAGAAAGATACACATTTTATTGTGAAGTAACTAATAATTTCTTATATTCTAAAGAATAGGTGATTATAAAACTGTTAAAGCAATCGAGATTTATTTTTTAAAAACAATTGGATGGAATTTAATAGTTAAATGCCGTTCATAAATTAAGCATCAGCTATTTTAACATTAATAATATGTAGAAATTAAGTTTTGTTGAAATGTGTCTTTAACATTTTTTATTAAGGATTTGTATTAAATTGTGTCAAAAAATAAATGACAAATATGAAAGAATGGATATTACATATTTTAAACTGTACCGTAAAAAGAGATTTTCTTTTGGAGCGAGAAACTTTCCTAGTTCTTAGTTGTGGATTTTCTGTACTTAATAGTGAAGACAAGGTAGATTGTTGAAGAAAAGTGTTGCTCTCTTTTTTGAAGGGCAGCGAATTCGACGTCTGACCTAAATAGTCATGGTGATTGTCAGCTTTGCTTGTTTAAGTTGTGGCATGAATAAGGTAATAGCTCATATGTCGACTTCGTCATTTGATCATGATCCAAAGTTATGAGCCAGCAGCTTCAATCGGAAGAAACATACAGACGGAAATAAATCACATAACCTAATTTAACATGTAATTAATAGCTCTTACATAGAACTTTTTTTTTAAATTTAAAAACTCTTTTATCGCAACAGATTGTAACTCTACAATTACAAACAATCGCTTGCATCTATTCCAATTCATATAATTAAGATGTATCTAATTCAAGGCTATTATAAATTTTCAAACACGAAGAATAAAATAGATTTATACTTTGACGTAGTAGTTTGAACTTGAACACAAAAAATACCGGTATTGTTTGTGTGACTTACATCCCTCTAAATATATATCTTAATAAAAAAAAATAAAAGGAAAGACAAACCTTGCTTTTGCTCTGGAAAAAAAAAATGCTATCTTTCACTCTGTCACAGTATGGTTTTTCTTTTGGTGCTCTAAGACAGAGTAGAGACTTGACCCCGGTGCGAAACGTTCTTTTTTTTTTTATTCTTTCCTTGCTTGATCTGAGACGAGATAAATTTAAAGCCAGTGGGTAGTGGTACTGAATTCGTTATTTTCAGCTGATGCTTTTAATGCCAAAGTTGATGTGCCTGAGCCGTTGAACCCATATCTTCTCCACCAGACAAGCGAAATTATTTTAAGTAATTATTATAGGGCAGTTGTTTCATGCTATGCTGTTAAGTAAAATATGGGAATAAAAAATTTTTAATGAAGTCTCAGTTAAAATTTATGAGTTGTATATTTGTTACACAATTAATACAAGATTGAAACAATTATATCTCATTAAAATTATTCATTGTTTTGGAATTTTATAAGATATTTTATGCAAAATAAAAAATACGATTTTATATCGACATTTTTTTTTATTTGCTTATAAAATTGTAAATATTTATTTCAGCGAACTGAGAATAACTTTAAATTAGGCTTAATTTTTGGAAACTTTTCATCTTCATTGAAAATAAATTTCGAAAAATGTTTCAAATTTTTTTTATTTATTACTCGATTTATATCATGTTAAATATTTTCCATTTTGTCTTTTTTTGTTGTAATAAATTTGTTAGAACGCTTTTAGTGAGAATCACTGAAAATTAATTTAAATTGAAATGAATTCAATTATATTTTATTATAAGTATATTTAGTTATAATTTAAATGAAGGTTAAATTATTGTCATTATAATAATTCATGGATTTTTATTAAGATTTAAATACATGTATTATTTGTCATAAATAATGTATGTATATAAATCTTGTTATTTCTTTTAACAATTTTTAATAAGCATTTTTACAATTCATTTTAATAATTTTTATATTGCATTTTTAGTAATATGTACATTAAAGTGTTAAAATTTCTAAAATTACTACAATCCAAACATCAATAAAGGACGCATTAAATGACGCATAAATTTTAATTCATAAATAATAACAAATGATTCATTAATTTAACAATATTAATATTATATTATTAAATTAATTAATGAAATTATATAATAATATTATGATATTATATTATAAATATTTTTTAATTTATGAAATTTATTTATTTATTTTATTTTAACTCGGTTATTTCATAACAGAATTAGTACAAACTAATTTTGCTATAGAATACTACTACTATTTTTTTCTTACATAAGAATCCATACTATTATGGTGAATTTTTAATATTATTCGTATTTGTGCCATACTTGTGAGAGTTGGATTCTCGTTTTCTTTTTTTAATTAATAGGAAAATATTATTATATAGTACTGTTGATTTTTTTTATCGTTTATAAAGTACATTGATAAAAATTTCATAAAATTAAATTTCTGTTTCATGTTTTTTTGATCGCTTTATTTATTGTTATTCATGCATTTTATTTCATGGTTAACAGTAATTAGAGAGCATATTCATCTTCTGGCAAAAGATTTCCTCCTTAGTAGGTGTATTTAATTATTCAAGGAAATGATTTGTAAAAAGAAAGTCATAGTGATAAAAGCCAGACATTATAGTGAAAAATATAAACAGCCTACCATGAGTCCATTCCCTTAGTTTTGGTGGTTCAACCCAGACAAAATTTCGGAGTAAGATGTCATTCTTAACAGACCTCACATACACCCATTATTTCTGTTGATTCATGGTGGTTAATGATCCTCCCTACGAACCGCAGTTCTGGTAATATTTGCAGGATTTTGCGGTCAAGAGAAAGGTTTATATCAAAAAGAAATAACAAATAAAAAAAATGGTACCCTTCTTTTATAACAGTCCCCATAACCTTGGCGATTTTTTTGGTTGTTTTTACCTGTAGTGTTTGTTTTCCACTGCTGCACTTCCTCACAAGCTGATATCTGCATTAGATTTCTGACATTCAGTTCTCCTTAATTTTGCTAACTTAAAACAATATAATTTTCTTTAATTTGGCCAAAACTTTGGGGCTGTTATGAAACCATAGAAGCTGAATAATTTATTTTGTCAGTGTCATTAAAATATTCATTAATCAAACTATTATTTAAATAATCAATAAAATTAAACAGTGTTTAAATTTATTAAAAAAAAAAATAAATAAATAAAAATAAAAAAGAAAGAAAGAAAAAGAAATGGGAAAAAATGCTTTTATGAAAATGGAGTTAATTTATCCAATGTGGGAATAATTCATTTGATACAATACGTGTAAATTAATTTGTCTTAGGAGTTCAAAACATGAAACAATAAGCTGCAATCGAGCATAATTAACACGTTATTTATAGTTTTAAAAAATTTATATTTTAAGCAATTAAATAACAAGCTGAATTCTGCTTTTTAATTTCTTCAAATCAAAATATTGCTGGTCGCGCGGATAATGTTTTGCGTATAATTCTCATTTTATTATTAGGATGTTTCTCTTGATCTTTTATGAAAAGGAAGAATTTTTTTCCCGTTCTTTGTTTGGAAGTAAGGATTGTTCTGACATTGCCTTATTCTCAGACAAAACTGTAATGAAATTGAAGCTACTCATTTTTTATTAAAATTAGGGATTTATGCAAGTTTGATTAACGTTTAATCAGCAGATGTTCTAACGTATTTTACACTATTACCAATGCAGGTGAGGAGAATCGAGTTTATGATTTTTTTAAACCTTAATAAAATATCTGGTACTTAAAAAATGACATTTTCTAATATTTTCTATAGGTTGAATCATAAATAAAGAACCACCGATAGTTTTGAACTCGAAATCTTTGCTACAATAGTTTTATTACCAACAATATTAAAATTTACTAGAATGTATTATATTTATAAATTGCACATTTTAAAAATTAGTTTTTAATTTAATGTATTGATAGTGTAATCTATTGAACATTATAAAGAATAATAAAAATATAAAAATTTTCTTTATAGAATTTATTTTTACTCTATGCTATTATTATTACTCCTTTATGCCTTTTATTACTACTCCTATAGATAGGAGTAATAATAAAAAAGCAACGTAATTCTTATACATTTGTATTTGAAAATCTATTTATTATTCACTTACATTTTATTAAAAATTCTCGAATCAGTATCCGCATTCTTTAGAATGTTCTTAATGCTTGTGATCAAAAAGAACACTAAAAATTTAAATTACATAAAATGTTTTCAAAAATATTTTTTAGCTAAAACATAACATTTATTCAGAGAAATAAATAACTTCGAATGTTTAATTTTGTTCCTTAATATAGCTGATTTTTTCAATAAATTTAGAAAGCATTTTGTAAGGTTATTTTTATTATTTATGAATTTTTCTTTTCTCTCTCACTCTAGAAATTCGAATGTTAATTAAAATTATGTTTTCCATATTTTTATGTTAATGTGAAGTAAATATACTTTTTCGCTTGTCACAGAATTCATCATAAATCAAATTAAAAATACACTATGGCTCTGTTGTTTAATGTGGTACTATGTTGTTTTATTAAATAATTTTTTTTTAATAAAACAGTTTTTCTGGAGTCAAAAGTCGTTTGCTTACAGAAAATAAAAATAAAATAGAATTATTCTTTGAAAATTCCAGTATCAAATAACTTTACACATCATATAAATCTGCAGATATCGTAGCAAACAACTATCAAACTTCATATACTCGTAAAAAACAACTTTTTATCGTACTGTACTAAGAAAAAAGTACTTTTTTGTTTTGTTAATGGATGCCTTCCGAATTTTAAATTCCATATGCCTGCCATCCTTGGAATATGAAAACAACGATCTACTCTTAAAGGAAGTTGTGCTTATTGGAATTTTCAAAGGCTGTCGCTTTTTATCTCTGTTCTCTCCTCTCAACACATTTAACTGCAGTTTACAAATAGAAAGACCAGAAAGATTGTCTTTATCATTTTATCCATCTCTAAACGACGACAGATAGACGACTGGCAGATGTTAGCAAGCGTCTTGACCAAAATGGCTCGACGTACCTTCATGGATAAGAGCTGGCGCCTATTCCGGGGGTCGGTCCCCAGCATAGTACTAACTCCCTCCAAACAACATTCAGCTGTAGAGCATATGTCAAGAACTGCCACCCGCTCCATGGAAATAGGTAAAGTCCCCCCCCCACTCGTAATTGCTTCCCCCGTAAGGTGAAATCGAAGGTGTTCTAACAATAAAGAGGATACTGGTGTGAGAGAGGAAGACCTTTCCGATTTGCTTTCCTGTTTCCTGGCTTTTGTACCTAAACACCACTTACATAAAATACAATTGGTGATTCTCGCTGATTATTTCCGTTCTCCCGTTTTCCGACGTCGTTGATTGAAATTTCACTTTTTAAAAATGAAAAGATTGGTTTACGTTACTGTTCTGTATTTAAGATTATAAATTTTTAATTTCAAGAAATTCAAGATTGTAAAATTGTTTTATACGGTAGCTTGTAATTTAACTGTAACTGAGAAATAAAATAATAATTCTATAAAAGAATACAATATTATGTTGCGTTTTCTTTTATCTTCGCTAATTTAAATTGCTAAATTTTTAAAAATATGTTGTTTAATATGGAAAAATAAGCATTTTTGATAATTAATTTTTGATATATTGTTGCTATTTATTTTACATAATTAGCTTTGTATTTTAATATTCTAAGAAGATTCTTATCGTTACTGGACATTTTAAATAATGATCCAAACTATTCAGTTTTAATTTAAATTATAAATAGTTTAAATTAATATTTTTATGCTTCATGTAAATTTCAGATATATTTGATAAAATAACTGTAGACAATTTTAGAATATGTTTATACAATACTTTTAGGCAATATTTCTAAGTAGTCTTCTTACTGTGTAGTTCTAATACGAAATAATGCACAAGTATATTATATTTCATAGTGTTATATAATTACGAAGCAGCACTTTTATTCCAAAGTTTAATCTTAAACATTGTGCAAAACTTTTAAAAAGTGATGGCTACATAAAATGTAGCTAACAAAGAAACAATTTTCTAGAATAGATCTTTTATCAATATAAGTTGAAAAATAAAACTGTAAAATAACAAAATCTTCTTTATTCCTATTTTTTAAATAAATCTTTTTTTCTGAGTATAGTGGCTATGACCCTAAGAATTACAACAGACTGTTGTAAAATTACCTACTTGGTGATTTTGCTAGAGCATCATCACAGAGATTCTTGAAGATATCAGATAACTTTGAATAGGATTCGCTCTGTTGAATCCTTAAACTATGAGTGTCAATACCCCGTGAAAGTATCATATAGTCTTGGAGGGAGGTTTTTGATTCCAAAGGTAACGACATTTTTATTTTGAATAAAAACGCAGTTTTTTAAAATATCAGTTGTGCTTTTGAAAACTGGTCATTCTTTATTTAAAAGTTATCGTTCTTATATTAAACACAAAGTGGTTGTTTCTTTCGTTACAGTTGAGATCATGTGTACCTTACTTTATTTTACTTATAATTAGCCTGTGAGTTAAACAAATAATCGTTTTCACCAATAATGTTGAATATACAATTTGTCCACCCATCAAAAACAAGTCAATTTGTCAGTGGGATGAGCTCTTCAGTGAGCAGTTGGAAAGAAAATTTTGGCCAAAATCTTAATGGGATTGGTTATTTTATATATCGTTGTAGATTTGTCTCTCTTGATACCGCTATTAAAAATAAATATTTGTTAATCCTTAAGTAAAGATAAATTTATTTCATGTAACATGTAAAACCACATTAAATATTAATAGCTGATTGTTTATGCAAGCAATAAATATATCATAACATTAACTTTATGGTTAGTTTCAATCGGCAAGGATGATTTAAATGTGTTTTAAATTTTAATTTTTGTTTTGTTGGTTCTGTTTGTGTAACAAAAAAAAATATAGTTGAAGTATACATTTTTAATAAATTTAAATTATTAGTGTCGTGCCCAAAATTAAATTAATTCTAAAAATATAATTTATATAATATAATTTTCATGATTATTGAAATGTTCTCATATTTATTTCAGTAATTGGCAAAATGTAAAAAAAAAAAAAAGGAAGCATTAGTTTAATATACATCTTTCTTCTCATCATTTAATATTTTTATGTAACAGAACTCACATTTAGAACAGAAAATTGATTCCATTAATTTTAATCACTTAGTGCTGAGGGTAAAAAAAAAAAAAAAAAAGTCGCCAATTTGATTTTATCTTCGATTTAGGGCACTAAATGATTAAAAAAAATGTTGGTAAAGATAAATAAAATCTAACTGATCATTAGCGTCGTGATTGCTCAGTATCTCTGAAGTAACAGCCTTGTTGAAATCATAAATGATAATATATCAAATTGGATGGAAGAGGAATCCAGCTGAATACCATCTTCTATAATTACTCCCTGGATGCTACGTTACTATCTCTTTTATATATATTACCGTCTGTCCTCTGAGGACTTCTTTGATGACGTTCCATGCGATGTCTGCAAGCCCCAGCTGTGACTGGTTGCATAAGGGAATTCTTTTTCTTGTGTTCCCTTTCTGCATACTAGCTTTGGATATATGGCAGTATTTATGGAGACTTTGGCGATGAAATCTTTTACTATGGCACCTCGTATTTATATTTGCACCGCAGAACACCTTACAGGCGCCCTTTTTGTTCATTAAATCTATCAACGAGGCCCTTTTTCTCTCTATTTTTTGCTGTTTCTGCTTGTAGATTTCCAGTTCTTTGTGGTTCGTGTGGAAAGAGTTTAATAGGATTGTTTTATAATGATTTTATTCATCACTTTATTTTTTTGTTAAAATTTGTTTTTATGAAATAATAATTTAATCGCCAACTTCAAGATGTTGGCTATTAAATTATTAATTTATATGCGTGAACTGTCTGTTTTTATAAATGTTGCTTTAGATATGAAATGAAAAAATTATAAAACCTTCTAGAAAAAGGAGTTAATAAATCAAAATTTGTTGCGAATAAGGAGAATTTTCGGACGCATCCTTTCTCTGTTTAGTTTTTTTTTAAAATATATATATATATATATATATATATATATATTTCACATACTCTATTAATTTTAATAACTTGTGAATAAATGAAAGTCATTGATGATTTTGAATATCAAATGTCGAGCATTTGAAAGTTATATTTTCAAGTGCTTTCAACAATAAAACAATCACAGTCACATTACTTAAAATAAAAAATAGAATATCAATATTGTTGAATATATTTTGAATTTAATATGACCTTAAGAGCAAATAAAAAATTAACAGGGTTACTCTTTTGCTACTTCAAAAAACTAGAAAAGTATATATTAACACATTTTTATAATTATATTATTTTATTAAATGGTTTATATATACTGTCAGCATCCGCCGAAGGAATCTGTTTTCGTCTATTTGATTCTACAAAATTCTAAAAAATATATAAATTTATTGGAACCAGACCTAGGGCCTGGACCAAGTTGAAACAGATAGATAATTTTGAAATTTTAAGAATTGAGAACAATTGCTAAGTAGAAAATGGAATTGAAGAAAATTTCTCGGGAAGGCTTTGAACACACATCAAGGTTTAACAAATTAATGGAATATATCACTTAACTTTATAAATATTGTATTATAAAATTCAGAATACATTTTATAAAAGATTTATATTTCTTTAATAATTATAATAAAATTATACAGTGGGAATAATGTAAACCGTTTTATTGGATCTAATTTAGTTCCTTTTGATTTTTAATTATCTTAATACACTTCTAATGAATTTAAATAGGAGTTACATTGTCAATACTTTTGAAGTTCAAATCATTAATTCAAAAATTAAATAAAAATATTTACTTCTAAAAGAGATTCTATACCATTATTAGGTAAAGACATTCTGTAATTTTTTTTATATCTTTTTTTATATAATTTTTGAAAATGTAATTCATGAATAAACATAAAAAATAAATCAACCGAAAATAATTATATTTTAAATCAAAACATAATTGTTATTTAAGTCTCCATAAAAAAATCACTAATCACGTTTTAGTGAAAAATATTTTATTTTATAATTTGAAAATTCCTTAGAATCTCTTTAATTGCAATAATTTTTATTATTTAACATTAATTTTTTTTTCAAAGAAAAATTAATTATTGTGAAAATAAATATAAAAATAAAAATTGAGGAATGTGATTTTTAATTATGTTTAAATATATTAATTCGTTTCCAATTTGATTAAATGTTTTGAATTCATTTCTTTATTTATTTTTATATGGATCACATTATTACATATGCTTTCTTAGTTTTTTGAAAACTTTCTTTCACATTGTTACGATACAAAAAATTATCTTTTACATTAATAAATTTCTATACAGTTAATGGAAACAAACCGTTTTAGTTTGACTTAAAAAAAGTAATAAATATCCATGATAAATTAACAGTGATGAAAACAAAAGTTTCTTTGTTTACTTTTAATTAAGTGATCAAAACAATCTTATAAACAAGTTTCTCTAGGTAAACGACCTATATAGACGATTGTTTAAGAAGTGTTTTTGCGGCATCTCTAGAAATTAATAAAATATATAAATAATGTCAAGACGTTTTCACTAATTTGATTTAATCAAACTAATTAATTTTGTATTGCTATGTTAACTGAAGTTCTTTGCATTTAATACCGTTATTTGCGTTATACCGTTATTAAATTAATAATGATTAAGGTAAAGTAACTTCAAAATTCTTTATTTTAATTTAGATTAATTGAATATATTTTCTCATATAAATAAATAACAATAAAGTGTGTGTCTTAAAAATATTATACATTAAAATTTATTTAAAATTGTATTTTTAATCGAAATCTTGAATACGAATAAATTTTAATAAATTATTAAATTTTTGGTAAATAACTATTTAATTATTTAATGATTTTTTTATAATTTATAATTTATTCTGTGTTGAATATTTTGCATTCTAAAATGCATAAACATATAACATTATAATAGCTCAATTGCAATTATAATTTTTACACCCTTTTATTCAAACAATGTGAATCATTTCCTTAATATGTTTTTGTTGCCATATTTAATATTTTTGTATTTATAATTATGCTGTCTTTCTCTGTTGGCTTTATCTAATACCATTTCTCTTACGAAATATTTTTAATTATATTATTCCATTGTTATTATTACACTATTGTTGACATGTAAATATTTTATTATATTATAATCCTTTACACACTTCCTCAAATACATAATCATAAAAAAGGCGCCATTGATTATCAAATACTGATATAATAATCAAAACTGAGTTGTTATTATTGTATGGAACTTGCATAATATTGAACAATAATATAATAAACTTACTGAAGTAGTAAATTTCTATGTAAACTAAATGTTTAAGACAGCCTATTATTAAGATTGTTTTGAAATTTAATACGCTTTGTTAACAACTCTATTATATAGATAATTTAATTATGCAAATGATGCCACATATTAATATATATTGCTTTGTTAATTGGGTTTAAGAAATGTAAACCTCAAAAAAAGTAAACTTTAGATTGCTATAGTCAGTTTGCGTCGAACAATGGGAATAAGAAAATAATAGTAACATTGGTGATTTAGGAGTTTGAGTCATATGTAAAAATAAATTCAATCTGTGAAGGGTAAGTAGAACTCTGTTGTGTTTTTATTATTGCATAATGAGGGAGAACTTTCAGGTTTGAATGGCAACAGTCGATTTAGGCAATGGCACCGTTTCAGAAGTTACTTCCAAGATCGAAATTGTCAGGCAACATAGTTTGCAAGAAGAAAAGCTTCTGTGCTTTTTATTATGTTGTTGGGCGGAATAAAATATTTCCATGTTCATCGTATGGAAATCACGTACAATTTATGTCTAATTAAAGTTCAAGCAAGCATTTGTAACTAGGACTTACAAATTTGATGACTTTTCGGATATTTCACTGTGAACCGTGTATATATATATATATATATATATATATATATATATATATATATATATATATATATATATATATATATATATATATCACCATCTATCAGATCTTTGATCAGTAAATCTGAAATTTACCCAATATGCTAAACCGTTTATTTGATAAATTCATTACAATATATATATGTATATATTGTAATGAATTTATTAAATAAACGGCTTATAGTGTGTTGTGTAAGTTATATATTTATATATTATAGTTACATATATATATATATATATATTTATATATATATTTATGCACTTTACTAGATTAGATATTTTCTCGCAAATTTTTTAAGTGTACTAATTTGAATTAAAAAATTACCTTTATTTAAAAACAACTTAATAAAAAATTAGGAGGCACATTTTTAGCCTTTTTTGTACTATAATTGTCAATGTAATAATTCATTATTAAAGAAAACATTCTTAAATTATAAAATTTAATTTGAATGCCATTGTATTGGACCTGTATAACATAATTACATACCTATATAAAAGTTTTCTAACTTTTTTATTTTTATCTCTCGTGTAATAAAATTAAAAATTTTATTATTTTAAAATAATCTTTGTCATATAATGCAGTATTACTTATTAATGCATGTTTAAATATTTTATTTTATAAATGTAGTTAAGTTCTATTGTAAACTAATCAATCTATTGTTAATAAAACCTCATTAAACGAAAACAGTTATCAAATCAGTGTATATATCCTCTATACATAACACATTGGTAATTTTATAACAGTCATAACACAGTAACAGTTTGGTTATTCTATAAAATTAATGATATTCCATTTTATGAGTAATCCATTAAATTGAAGAGTTCAATAAATTATGTTTTATGAAAATGAACAACATTGTGAAGTATCCGGAGTCGCCTTTCTGTATTGTTTGTGCTGTGTCGCTAATTTGGTTATCTAATACTACCTAATGGGTGATTTTGGTTTAAATCTGGTAACTATGCCATCAATTTTTTCCTTGAGAGGCCATAAGCTAAATTCTACGGGACTCGGTTTCGCTCTCTCTTGCGACAAAGCAAACCTTACTGGAAGGCTACTCGGGTTATTTCGCGACAATATTACGTCATCGTTATATTAAAATAGTTATTCTTCTTTCTTTACAGGTTTCTAAGTATACTTGTCATTCACTATGATGGCTCGTAGGTGACATTTTTGCATTCCATTGAGTTTGAATTTTCAGCTCAGGGTTACAATGTTGTTCCCTATCTTCTTATCCTCTTTTTATCTAATCTACGGAGTCACCTGTGATGAAGATTACAAAACTACCTCATACGAAGGTATGTATGCAAAAGAATGTTATTTTTGATGAACCTTATTTTTTTTATTGTAAATTAAATTGTATTTATGTTGACTCATTCTCATTTGGACTCATTTAATTTATTATTAACTGACGAAAAAAATCTCTATTTCACACTGTAAGTGAAACTGAACTAAAAATAATTAGATTTCTTTTTTTTATAAAAATTATTTGGTAATAGTTAATCGGTGTTTGTACGTATGATATCCTAATTGTGCAAATTTAATTTCTTTAAAAAGTGTTTTTAATTTTCTGTTAATAGCAGAGAACAATGGAGTTTCAATATGCATGAAATTTGCCTAGTATCAAAGTTAAAAAAAAACTTTTCTGGCTATATGGAGAAAGGAAGAAAGAGTTTTTTTAATTTGCAACTTTTTTTACAGTAATGAGATTTATAGAAATAACATTACATTACAGCAATATTATGTATAAAAGTTTACAATTGTATACTCTTTCAACACTTCAAAAGAATATATATGATTCGTTCAAACAATTTGATCCCAGTTTTTCCATATTTTTTTCAATGCTTTGATGTCTAAAAGATTAATAGGTCATCCTGACAGTGTTAAAAAATTTTTACCATAATTTTTAAAAATTAAGAAATCGAAAAAACTGGAAAAATATCGCATGTTTATTAAAGATGGCGTGAGTATTATCTGAGTTCTTGTAGAATTTTGTTCCAGGCTTTTAATAATGGTGTAAAAGTAGATTTTTAGTGAAATTTTAATACAAAGTACAAAATCCAGTTTATTATTTTGTTGTTAATTATATACTATAAACAAATAATTTTGTTTACTTATATTTTATTTAAATCCAATTCACAATGTTAAAAGTAAGGATGTGTATTTATAGCATTTCATTTTACCAGTCATTTTACAATTTTAGTAACAATCACCAAATCATCAATGGAGATCATTAATCTTTCTATTACATGATTTTAATGCAATCATTCCTCTTAATTGAACTAAATCATGAAACTAAAGTGATAAGGTAAGCATCATAAACTGCATTGAAACCGCAAAACTATGGAAAATTCTTTTTTTTCTATGCAGGATTGCAATTAGCGTGAACACACACCATTTCGCTTTATTCCAACCGTGGTTATCTTTTCATCTAGTTCTTTTTTTTTTCTTTCCTCCCTTTTTTTTTTATCTACTTGAACTTGGAGACCTCTCATCCAATTCGTGCTCCCATGTAGGATTAAATGATAATCACTTCAGCGGTGTTATCTTCTTCTGGCAGAACGAGAACGTCTTATCAATATGGAGTCTAAACAGAAATGAGATGATCTTTTAGCGCCTCACGTATGGCGTGGACGGAAAATGGTGGAAAACCTATTTTTGTGACGTGGTTGATTCTTAGGATTTCGATATCGATGTGATTCCCAACGAGTAATTTACTTGTTCTGCACTTTAATCCTTTAATCGTGTTATCTGTATGACACAAAAATTCGATGACAAGTATCGTAATAAAAATGAGTGTGTAAATATGAATGGTGTTGTAACTTATTCAACTTGTAATATACCAATTACTTAGTAATATATTAGTTACTAAAGCATTATATGCTTAGTAACTGGTTATTACTAAACCAGTTACTAAGCATATAATGCTTTAGTGACTGGTATATTACTAAGGAATTATATGCCGAAGGACTCGCTAGAAGGCATTATCTGTGAACTAGCAAAATTTATTCTAACTGTGAATTCTAATTGCAGAAGTAGGCTGGTGATGATACGCTAAAACTCAAAATTTTTAAACTTAATTATGTAAGCATTTCTATTGGTACTTGTCCTGTTCTTACCCTTTGCTCAAATGAAATTCTAAAAACAAGCTGGATTTTTTGTCTAACTTTGTTTCGACTATGCTGCACCGTCAAACTGGTTAGGATGTGCTTTTTCATGTTGACTGATATTATAGTCCTTAAAAATTAAACTAACGCAAATTTTTCTTTAATTTTGAATACATTTTCATACACGCAATTCTATCCATAACAATAATCACTAATAACGATAATAATTGGCGGGAAAAAGTGATTTATCTATATGAAGTACTAATATAAATATAGATATAATGGCATTTAAATAATATCAGCATCTTCCTCAGGGTGCCTGGGTCATTTTTATCAGTACCTAATATTAATTTGATGGATTACCTAACAGCCAAAGGCCGCGGTTGACGTGTCACAAGGGAGAAAACCCGGAAACTTCTGAACACCTATCCCGATTAACGTTCATACAGAAAACAGAAGCACAATACCCATCTCCTATTGTTTGAAATGTCTGGTATCGATCTCCTCACTTTCCACCTTGAGGAGTGCAGTCTTATCGCTATCATTATTTAATGTTCTTTAAATAAAAATGTATAGGTTTTGTCTTCACTAGCTACAAACTAAATATAAGGTTGTTTAGTGAAAAATTGTACTAAAATTATTAATTAATCAAATTAAAACTTACGTCTTTAAAAGTTTAAATGTAAAACAAATGTTATAGATTTACCATTTTACTGTCATTACAGCTAAATCGCATCGCCATTCTAACCGTAGAGTATTTAAAATAGTTAAATTATTACATTAATTAAAATATAAGCTAAATTGAAAAGAAAATTTCTTTTCTTTTATTGATTGTATAACTTAACAAATTTAAAAACGAATATAAATTCGCAATTTATGAAACGATAATGAAAATCTTGAATACTCTGTATAAAATTAAATTCTCGAAATATTTGTATGGGGAGATTTTTTTTTTTTTCTCTTTGGTACTTTATTCTTAAATAGTAGATATTTCAGATTAATTTTATTGAATTTTTTCACACAATTATTTTTGTGTTTTTAATTTCTTCTTATTTTAAAGTCAAAATCAGAAGTTATTCTTTACTAATAAAGAAAGGCCTTTTAAAATAATGTTTAAGAAAATATTTAAAAGTTCCGAAAAATATTTGACACACAACAATATTTTAAAAATGTGTTTTAAAATTTACATAAAAATTTTATTATTCGAAAACATTTATTTTCTGTATTTAAGGAATTAATCACATCTGAGTTAAAAACGAAATATATCGTCCAATTTTTTATTTAATCGCTATATCTACAATTATTTGTAGGTAGTATGGAAATAAAATATTTTGAAATAATCAAAATTGCATTTCTCTTAAAATATTGGCAAATATATTCTTATTTTTCCTGGTAATCGATTAAAAATGATAGCATCTCATTCAAAAATTTAGCTAAACTAAAAGTGAAAATTTTCCAATTCGTTTTATGCATTCCGCTATTGACATTAATTGTTTGGCGAGAATCATTCCTCACATTCAAGATTTATATTAATGAATGCTTAGCTGGTAAAGTAACTGCAACTGTACAGACAAATGGCAAGGCACAAAAAAGACAGACATTGGAAATTCAACTAGCTTGTTCATGCCGGGCTTAAGCCATTGATTACTCGGCCTTAGGCTGCAGTAAGTTCCGTGTAATTTACATTACTTATATTCCTAGCTGAATCGATATTTTTGAAGGTGTGGCGGGAATATCGATCCTCAAAGATAGGATCGATTGTCACGTGGTTGATAATCAAGTATAGAAAGAATTATGGAAGGGGTAAAAAAAAAAAAAAAAATTGTCATAATGTTCGTTCTCGGATATCTTTGCCATATTGCGATTTTTATTTTCCTTATTTTATCGAATATAAGTTGCAGTTTCATATTCTAAGTGATGTCGCCGAAAGACGGATTGCCGCTTATCTTTTGACATATCTCTTTAATGTCTTTTATTTTATTTTTCCCGTCTCGATACGTTGCTATCGTTACGAAATCTTGTTAAGAATAAATAGCTGTCATGCTTTTCTCAGACTGATTGAAAGTAGAATAATAATAAAAAAAAAAAAAGGAAAATCGTGAAATCATGTTCTGAGAAAATTGTTGATTTTATTTAGTGAATAAGAAATCTAGAAAAACCCATGGAAATTGTTGCTTTAGCAATTTTGAACTAAAATGTTGGCCAATTATATTTAGCTTTCAGATAAAAGCCCTTTGTACTTAAGTTATAATGATACATTACTAATCACTTGCTTTTAAAATAAACATCTAAATGATTTAAAATATGACTATACCTTACATTTTTGAATAAACTAAATAAAAATTAATTACAATTTAAGTTGTTTTTTATAGTATTTTAAAAACATCCTCAAAAAGAATGGTTTTAAAATTTTGCAAAAACTGTTTTTCTGTGTGATTGGCCTCATTTCAGGTGAAGTATTTAGATATTTTTTTCTTTGAGGGTTTTCTAACATATTAAATATGAAAATAAATCTGTATCATTCATTTCAATACATATTTTTTTATTTTTAATTTAATTTCTGTTAAATTAATTGAAAAATGCTTAAAAAACATTTTTTGTTATAACATTAGTTTTCAAAAATTTTAAACAAAGTATTTTCATAGCATTGATAATGATAAAAAATGGGCCATAGTTTCATTTGAAAATGACATTATAATTAGTGAAAATTGTCATGAAATTTTCATCCTATAAATGATTTATTTATTTTTTGATTTGAACCAAATAAATTTTACCTAAACGCAATTTATGAAAATAGTTTGGAAAAAAAAATTGAAAAGCATGACATTAGGAATAGTTGTAAAAGACAAATATATAATACTTGAATAACAAACAAAAATATATGTAATTGGAAATTTCTAACCGATCGCAAATAATAATTGGTAATAATTAAAGGACAACAATACTAAATTTTTGCATTTATGCTGTCATAAATGCAAAAATTCCTCTTTCAAGCTCGAATCATGAAAGTTCCTTGCTTCATTCAAGCACGAATCATGAAAGAGTTACAGAATAAAGATACGCCTAAATTACAATATTTGCTAGTTGTTCCTGTTTATTGAATGTTCAACAATAATGTTTTGCACAAAAGAGCTGATTGATCAAAAATTTAAAATAAACAAAGTACAATTATCAATGAATCAGTCACATGATTAAAATGAGACGACGCCATATTGCAAGGTTGGATAAAACAGCCTTTGGACTAAAAAATAGTATACATAAAAAAATCTTTAGTAAAATCTTAATATTTCATTAAACTTTTCACAAGCTTTTTGGTTTTCTATAAATTCTCACTCTAGCTGTAGAATTTATTAACAAATATTTTTTAATTTATAAAAGAATATCACTTTGAAAATATTTGGATAATCTTAGTATTAAGTTCGTTCTATCATAATGAAAACTTTTTCTAAAAATTTCAATTAATCATTTTTTGAATTTATTTGAATATGGTGCAAAAAGTGCTTCACAGTAATTGCACAAAAAGGTATCACTACAATCAAATATCACCAAAATATTTTATTTTCGCAATATTTTTATCGTTGTGCCATATTTTATTTATAAACCAAAATATCATTTTGAGTTAGGTTATGACTGACATTTTTGGAGCTCTATGCCCGTAACTATCCGCAGTCAGGCACGCTGACTACTAGCGGCCATTTTGAGTTAAATCCGAGAAAAATTACATTAAAAAAAGTTATTAAATAGAAGGAAACAATCAATTCAAAAATATTAAACTCCAAGAAATGATGCTTTTTCTATTAATGTATGATACTACCAGTTTTTCCATTTCTTTCTGATCTTCCTATTTTTTTTCACCAAATAATATAAAAGCACCTGGAAATATGGAATTGGGTTACTATTCTATCACTATGTTCCTATTTATTTACTGTGCCGATTATTTTTTTAATATCTTAATTCTGTGAGATATAATTTTATCACCGGAATCTTTTTTTTATATTATCATTTTTAAGTTTTTTATAAATTTCATTTGCATAAATTATGTAAAAAAAAAAAAAAATAGCGTATGACAATGGGTAGCATAGACAATCTGATTGTGTTAAATTTTATTGTGATTGTATTTCTATAAATCTTTTAAAAGTAGTGTCATACAGTTATATATTTTTAAAATGTGCGTTTCCCGTTTATAATTCCATAAGTTTCTTGATTACGTCATTATCGATTTCGCATAAGTCCCATACCATCTGAAGAACATGCGAGTCAGCATCTATAAAGAACGAAGCGATTCCAATGAAAGCAATCGATTTCCTAACGAGATCGTGCAATCTTTTTTGCAAGACCGAAGATTATTGACCTTTAAATTTCTATTAATGAAGACGCCGCTTAAATCCAGTGAAGAGATTGATGAAATGTATGGAGGGCAAGATTGTGACCTGTTTGATTTTTAATTGAGTTTCATTTTTCTCTTCGCCGGTTGCTTGGATGTCTTATCGTTTTTCAGTGGTTCGACCTCACACGTTGGCTTAGCACGTGTTCCAGGCATTTGCTTGTTCCAAAGTTCCTTTAGAATTTGTACAGAATGTCTTTCGAAAATGTCTCTGATTATGAAATGTTTACTGCTCTGGGAAGTTAATCACTTTATCATTTTTATGGCTGCTTTGCTCATTCTTCGAACAATTTTATGTTCTATGGAACACCAAAAAAAAAAAAAAAAAAAAAAAAAAAAAACTGTATAATACCTTTCAGTTCGTAAAAAGTTATTTTCATAGGTATATTTTATACCAATGAAAAAATTTATCTTAAACTTTCTTCTGAAAACGACCTTTTTAATCTGAAAAACATTTCTTAAAGTAAAAAATTTTAAACCTTATCTATCACGTCTAATGTATAACGATAATTATAGCGAATAGTTAGGATGTTTGTTTCATTGATTTGATCATTTTTTAATTGAAATTTGAAGAATCAGACAGATATTGTTATTAAGTTAGATTTCTTTTGCTTCTTGCATCATTTTACATTATTTAATCTTTAATCTTAAGTTTCATGTTTAGGTCTAATATTCCGTCTACACATATATATATATATATCAAGTGTTTTTGTACCTAAAATTAACCATATGATTAATTTTAGATATAAAAATTAACCATCATACAAATGAAATTATATGATTCATTGGAAAATATTAAATTCTTTCCGTTTACGAAAAAATAATAAGCAATGCTGTGCAAATATTACCCACTATCTTAAGTTTGAAAAAAAAATTTTCTTTCGAAAAATTCATGATAGAAATAATAAGATGTAAATTTCTGTAATATTATAAATTTATTATAAATTTACTGCGAAAACTAAGTACATACAATGTGTGTTAATTGTAATTTTTAATAGGATGAATTAGTATAATCACACACAAATTTCTTAAAATAACTGTTCGTGTAGCAAATTTACAAATCACAACTTTTGAATTCCTTATATTTACTTGTCTCTTTTATGTAACTTGAATTATTATGATCTATATTTTGAGCTACGTATTTATTTCTGTTGATATTGCTCAACATGCCCAACCACCTCATAATTTTAAACCTTGGTCAAGTAACGCGGCGAGCCTTAATGATATCAAGTCCGTGACACTAATGTAGCTTGGAGTGTTATTATAGACCCCATAAAACTATTAACAATCATGGGTGTTCTCATCAAGTTACTCTGTGAGTCAAGAATCAAACTCGTAACATTCCGTACACAAGAGCAATTTCATAAGAGATCGTGCCATCTCAAAAGCAACTCTCATGATGAATCTGATGACTCTCATAACTCAAAAGCAACTCTCGCCATGTGGTTTCTCGTACTGTTCTTGACGAGTACTCTCAATAGATTCATGAAATTTTCTCCATTACCTCACATGTCCATCGGTCTTGTACAGTCATCAGATTGGCATTTCTCAAATCATCGACAATTCAATGACTGTGTTTTATACCTTTACTAGCCAATGAAGTGTTAATCTTAGTACTGTACTTGTCAACAATGGTATACACGTGGACCTTCGAATATTAAACTATATAATAGACAGATTGTTGAATAGTTCATTTGTTGATGTCCTAGCATTTAAATGCTCAAGAATTTATGTGAGTCTTTAATATCAATATCATTTAAGAATTCCTCTGTCGATAATCATGTTATTTCAAGATCTTTTTCAATCGCGCCACTCTCTGAGATTTAATAATGTACCAGATAGTTGAGATTCACGGTACACTTTTGAAATAATCAAAGAAGAATCCAAACTTGATTGCTAACTTGAGATGGTATGCCTTATCCCTCGTGCTCCTATTATAGCACCACTTTCAAAGTGTGACTTATACCTTGATAAACCACCATATTGCTTATATAATTTAAGTTTTCTAGAGAGACACCGGTTCTCTTATATAACCACTGTCTACGTCATTGATTAATTACTTGGTTGCCTATCTCTATTATTTGTATAATCATATTTTAATTAGCTTTCCTGACACCATAGTGTATAATGTGAGAAAATCACGCATTGGCACAATTTTATAACATTATAAAAATAAATTATTTTACTTTAAACAAATCATGCTTTATCAATTTTATTTATAATTATGTTTTTAGTCACTTTGAGTATTTCATCATTTACGCATTTTATTACTGTTTGTTTTCTAATTGTAAAAATATCGAAACACATGGATTAATTCTACCTTTAGCAATGCTATTTTCCTGCTGATGAAAATTTAGTTCGCCCTGATTTTCTTGAAGGAAGTTGTTAGAATTGATTGATCCATTATTCATTTGATTCGATTATTTTCCGGAAATGAACCGAATCTCGTAAAGCTGGTGGTCTGTCCGTTCGCCCTACACCAGTCGTCACTCAAGGCACTGTGGCATCGTAATTGCTACCATGCCTTTTCTCGATGATATATCCCTTCCCTTAATGGTTAAGCAAGACTGTAATTAAATTCCGGTTTTATAGCAGACTTATCGTGGCACTTCCCAAATAATACAAGTTTTCATGCTGTAAAGCGCTCTATTCGGTTCTATGATATTTAATTTGATTTTTTAAATTTATTTTTATTGTGGATTATTTTAGTATATGTAGCGAAAAAAAATCTAAATTGATACAAAAATAAATTTTTTATTTGAGTAGAAAAACTAATCATTTTTCCATTACAATAAAAGTATCAAAAATATGTTTTTATAAGAGTAGGAAGAAATAAACGACTTATATATCTGTACATGCGTAATTTTAATTTCCGGACTTAAAATAATTTTAGATTTCCAAAAAAAAAAAAAAATAAGAGAGGGGGAGGGGAGAGAAATTTCTAAAAATAGAAAGAAAAATTTTTTTAAAAAAAATAAAAAAGGTTAATAAGTGTTTTATAAATTATTTTCAATCCAAAAATATTGAGTAATGAATTAAAAGTAATCTACTTTTCGCGCAAAAATGAATTCTAATTTATAGAATAAACGAAGTGAAATATCTGTATGGCTTACTAAAATCAAATTAAATTAAATGCGCGCGCGAGCTTCATTTCTAAATTTAGATATTTAAAATAACTTTATAACAATTCCCTACTTAATGCACTTAATTTTTTTAAATAACTATTTTTTAAAAATACGATATAAATGTTATTTGCGTGTATTTTAGGATTAATATTTTATAGAATAAGATTTATGATATTTATGTTAAATTAATTATCACTATTACAATTTCTAATTTTACAGTCTAAGGTTTCAGTGTTTTAAATGAATTCCTAACCAGTACAAACGTTTGTTTTCGGGAGAATCGAATCTATGAACTTTTAAACAGAAAACCACAGCACTTATAATGCTTTTGCGCTATTAGCTTAGCTTTTATAATCTTTAGTAATATAAAGGAGTATTTAATATTAATTTTTATAAAATATGTCAAGAAAAGAACATTTTTTGCAAAACATGTACATTTATTGAAAAAATGATAAAAATAATAATATTCAAGTTAGAAATTTCAAACATTTTAAACACATATCGCTATTATGCTGAAAAATAAAACTGAAAACATTGGTTCAAAATTACAGTATGGTTTTGTCGCAAGAAATTAGCATTTTTCCGTTCCAACTTCTTCATTAAATATTCCGAATCCTGTTTCTTAAATGAATGCTCTTTTGAAACCGCGCTTTGTGAACACTCGCCGTTATGAATGTATTTGAATAAAAATGCAATCTAATTTTGCTGAAGCAACAAAAAATACATCTTGTACAGCTCAAAAATAAAATAAAAAATATTTTTTGTCGGAATATGTAATGCATATCAATACGGCATCGAATAATTCAGTTGCAGTTTTAACTTCTCTGTTTTGTTAGCCACATCAGTTACAAAAGACTTTTTATAAATTCTTAACAAGAAAAATATGTGTCATCAGCAATTTAAAAACAAAATAAGGAATATTATGAAATTTAAATTGTGTCTATCGATTATGTATCGTATATTTTATGAGAAATATAATCAAATTTTACAACAGTTATTTTTATATGCTTCCTAAGAGCACCTGCAGTGTTTAACGCACCAAATATATAATATATTGGGATTTAAAATTAAATATTAGGACATTTTAATGTAAATATCGCAAAAAGGAATCGTAATCCAATTTTTTTGATAGATTCACAGATTCTTGATATATGTCTCGGGTTGAATTTATCTTTCGCACTTTGAACTAATAACGAAATTCTCTTCTTATTTTTCCATTCCATGAAATCACTAGACTTCAAAGAACTTAAAATAATCTAGATATAATATATGAAATTAGTTTCTTACTTGCCAAACTAACAGCTGAATGACGGATTCGGTTCATGAGTTCGGTTCTCACTACGAGCTAATTCGAGAATAAAAAATTTATGGTTTCTATATTTGATAGAATATGTTTATTAAACACAAGGAAGAAACTTTAATTTTGTATTTATTTGTAAATACAAAATCAGACTAAATTTTCAAAAAACAAGTTGAGATATTATAATTGTGAATGTTCCAAATTATCATTTTGTTTGTTTTAACTACAATTTAATGTAGTAGTTACAATCTATGTACTTGATAAAAATTCTTTTATTATTTAGCCAAGTATTTACGTTTAATCTACCTCCTACTGATACTTGAAATTTTGTTTCATTCGATGAAAGAATATAAATATTAAAATTAGTCAAACAACAGATTATAATTTGAATTCTAATGGAGATTCTAAATTGAAATGATTCAGACTGGTTAAAAGATCACACATTTTCCTTTTACTAATCATTCTTGCTTGGTGAAATTTTTTCAAGTTCATTTAAACCCAACAACTTAATGAACTGTCGTTTGATAATGGGTTTCTATGCCAAAATATGTCTATTCAATAAAGGAGCAACAAAAATAAGTTCTCTGCAAGGCTGAGGAAATTGAATTGCTGTTTGGTAAGTTTTACCTACGCAAAATCACACCAAGGTTAAGGGTGTTGTGCGATTTTTGTCTAAATTCTTCTGCTTCATCTTCGACAGATTAAAAAAATATGTTAAAATATTTTCAACATCTACATGTGGGTAGACGTGTTAATGATATTAATGTATTAATAATTAATTACTTATACTCAAATTTTGTTATTTTAGGCATATGCAATGTTTAAAAAGCATATTTAACTGATTTATTTCTTTATAAAGAAATAAAGTACATATACAAAATATTTACTTCATCAATTTTGTCAATTGTTTAAGTTTTGTTGTCGCTTTTTAATTATTTTTTTGTTGTTCGACTTCTTAACAATTGACTGCTTCGAACATGATTAAAAGTTTAAAATAGATTTCGAAACATACAAATATCGATACTAGTCTTGCGAATCGAACTCATGAATTATTAAACTGAAGACCAAGCGCTAATTGTTCAATTTCTTGAGCTTAGAATAAATAAAAATCGCATACACGCAAATTAGAAATACGTATTGTCACAATAATCAGTAATGTTGGAGAATTGTTAAAAAAGCAAAAATAAACAATTTTTTATTTATGTTTAAGTTTTCCGTTGTTTAGTTTTAAAAACGTTTTATTTCATTTTATTTGTTACAGGTTATATATATATGAAATGATATGAGAAGTTATATATATACATATTCTTAGAATGCCTGATGCCTTGATAACTTTTTCACAGATTAATTTCGTTTCTGAAGCATAAATTCTAAATGATGTGCTATTTCTACTCTCTATAATTGATATCCCCATTGAAAATCTTATTTTACTTTAATTCAGATTTCAAAATTACATTTCAGATTTAAATTCATTAAAAAAAACTTTGAGTTACAAAAGCAAGCTATTTAAAATCATATCTAATACGTATATAATGAGCAGTCTTTACATAATATGTATATGAGATGTAAATGAAAAATTTAAAATATTTACAATAGTTAATTTTCAAATATTTTTCAGTTATTTGTAACGGCTTCATGTTCCTCTAGGTATTAGTTTAATATCTACAGAATAGAACATATTCATATTGCAAACCATATTTTGTCGAATCAATGCAAAATAAAACATTCCTTGAAAAGTATATTATTATAACGCGTAGGGAATCCAGTGAGGTGCTTAAATTCTAACAGCTATCAACCATTTCATCTTAATTGGAGTGGCACGTATTTTCCACGTGTTCCTTTATTTATTTGGCGGTAATGAAAGGCAGTGCCGAAAATTACGATGAAAGCTCCGGTGGTTCGTCCTCTCATAATCATTGGATTTCTATTTATTTTGGGTTCTTTGCTCCTTCCTCGCAAAGGAAGTAAATAATTTCTGCTATTTTCATCTCTGAAATATTTATTGCATTTTCTTACTCTCATACTCCCCTCTCTTTCCCCATTCACTTAACAAGGATAAATTGGGAACTGCAAACGATATACGCTTTCAGGAAAATGGTTCCTTCATTCCAGAAGACAAATGCAGCAAAAGCCATCAAGTCAATTTGTTTATTGTATTTTTTCCTCTCATAAATAAAATCAAAGAATGGGTAGTAGAAAATTGCCTCGGATAATTTCACAGCTGATATGCTGGATTTTTCCGGTGGTTCTATTTTTTACGTACAACATCATAATATGCAGCGTTAACTACAGAATTGCTTTAGAATTCTTGAAATAGTCAATTTAAATGCAGTTTATATCGCTGATGAAAAAAATTGTTCTAAAATATTTTTCGAAATTTTTATTCATTTTTAAATAATTTTAATAAGCATTTTATTATAATGCAATTAAAGTATTTTTTTAGTAGTTACATTTACACTTTTTTTTTAGTAGCCATTATGGTTGAAGTACACGAGTTTATATTATCCGCAATGAAGTTAGATATAATAAAATTTATCTTATTGTAAACACAATACTTTCTTTCTTTGATTTTTTCAGCATTATTTTTCTAACGTACAGTATATAAAATGTAACATACAGTACTAATTTGTACTTAAGATTATATATAATTAATTTAATTAAATAAAAATGTTTTGATATAATGAACTGAGTAGGTGACAAAAAACGTGTCGAACGGAAAGAATTTCCTTTCATGAAAACATGCTCATAATTTTTTATTTAAAGTTTCTTTTGATATTTATCAAGCCATTGAAAATTAAGTACACTTCTTTCATGCAATAAAAATATTACGAAAACTTTTTATCGTTATCTATTTCAAATTACCACTTTCATTTTTAAAAAAAGATATAAAAAGAACAACAGCATGCCTGTAAACCCATCTCATTATAATGACAAAAAGCAACACACAAAAGTAAGATTGTTAAGAAACGTGACTATTTTTACATCCTTAATATGTATACATTTCATAACTAAGTTCACCGTCTGGCCATTAATTCTGAGCATCTGTTTGTTTTTAATGCGAGTACTGTGCAATTCACCCCTTAGGTGCTCGCCCTCCCTGGAATACTTCGAAAAGAGAGAAGTTGAGTTGATGATGACAGGGGGGCATTAATTATGCTGTCTGTTTTAGAGAGTAGTGATAAATTGTTTCAGTTCGTTGGATAAAGTGTCATACCTCAGGAGATGAAGAACGACCTTGCAGCTTTCAAAAATTTCCAACAGACGCTGTCAGATTTTTCGTTCCTTTTTTTGTTTAACTTAAGAGGAGAATGAGCTTTGAAAATAAATTATGTTTGGTCGTATTTTCTTAATTTTATATTCCCTGCATTATACTGTATTTTTTTGCTGTCATTGTTACTTTAATGTATTAATTAGAAAGTGAATAATTATTTTATTCGATGGTATTCTTTTTCTTTCTCCTTAGAACTTGAGGATATTGTTGATGTGTTTGCCAGACCTAATGCTGTTTCATATACAGAGTTGCTTTTTGACATTGCAAGATATCAGATGATTGTTGGAGCAAGGTATTATTAGTTATTCCATTTTGAAATTCCATATTTATTATTTTTAATATCATTGGTATTGACTTGTATCTTTTTGATAAGAGTCCATTATAATAATATTGTGACAATGCCATATTCTCATAGCATTCTTAAGTTATTTCATATTTATGAGTAAGAAAATTAATCTTGATATGACTTATACCATTGTTTTCTAAAAGAGTGTCAATCTTTTTTATTTTCAGAGATTACCTCTTCAGATTAAATTTAGAAAGTTTGAGGGTTTTAGAAGAAACTAATTGGCCTTCCACTCAAGAAAAATTGAAGATGTGCATGCAGAAAGGACAAACAGAAGTAATTTAGCTTGTCTCTAGTACTTAAAATATTATTATGCTAATTTAATATGTAACATACAATTTATCCACATTTTTTTGAAAAATTCTTTAAGTTCTTTTGAATAAAAGATCACATTAATGTAAGATGAACAAAACCAATATAAATGGAAAATAATAAATATTTATGTTTCATACAAATAAAGTGATTATCAATAAATATTAAATAAATTATTTTTATAATAATTGTAAAGAAAATATAATTAAAAGCAATATTTTTAAGATTTGAGCAGAATAGTAAAGTCAAGAACAAATATTTTATGTATATATATTTAAAAATTTAAAAATCAGTTTTAATTTCGCAACATATTTTTAAACATTTTAAATTTTATATAAATATGAAAACGAATAGCATATTTTCATTTTATAACATGAAATATATTTACCTTTTGTTTTTAAATATAAAAGATTATGTAAAGTGATATAATATGTAATTGTTTTATTATATTTGATTTTAGGAAGATTGCCACAATTATATCCGAGTTCTTTTAATGCAAGGAAACAGAATTTTCGCATGTGGTACAAATGCATTTTCACCATTATGTTCCTGGAGAGATGTAAGTTATTTTGATCATTTTCTGATATTTTTATCCAGGCTCATTTAATTTGTGCAAACTTTCAAATTCTGAGAAGCTTGAGTTATTTTTTTAATATTAAGATCGCCAAAAAACTTCAAATCAATTTTTAAAATCATAGATTGTATATATTTACTGATTTTAAACATTAAAGCTATCCTCATTAGTAATGCTAAACAGATAAAGAAGACAAGCATACAGAATTTTCTAACTTCTCAAAAGAGTTAAAAAATTAGAGATTAAAATTAATAAAAGTTGTAAAGGAAAATATAAACTCTGTACAGCTATTATAAAATATATTACTATACAATTTTTCCCCATATATTTTCTATTTAATAATAATTTGTGGAAAAAATTAGCTATTTTTATACTCAATTATAATAAATTATGACACATTTAGTCTATTTTGCTTATGTGACGTGTATTTATCATCATCTTATTTTAAGAAATATATTTTAAGAAATAAGTTCTGCTTAGATACACTTTTAGAATCAAATTAATTAGATTCCCTGTAATTCATTTATCGTCTATTGTAATAATAATTATTTTAAAAATAATTTTTCCTCACAACACACAATTTTGTTGCTTTCATATCTTTCTAACAACTATTGAAATGATTTTGAAAGATATAGATAAATTTACTTGATCTTCAACAAAATTATTCAAGAATAAATGTTTGCTTGAATATATATTTCTGAAGTAATGCATTTTATTAATATGCTCTTTATTTATTTTATCTTTATCAAATTTTAAATCTGTATTCTTTGGAAATAAAATAATTTAACTTTATTTTTTAATTAATAAGTTATAAGTGATGAATTAGTAAGAAAATTATGCTAAGAGTAAATAATTTTGGAAATATAAGGTACTGGTTATGATTGATTAATTGATTTATTTAATTAATAGGTAAATTCCTTAAGTGCTGTTCAAGCATGGGAAGATGGTGTCGCTAAATGTCCTAGAAATCCTCATGCCAATAGTACCGCTATCATTACATCAGAGGGAGATTATTATATTGCATCTGCACTAGATTTTACTTCTCAGACTCATGCTATTTATCGTATTATGGGAAATCAGCCATTTCTGCGTACTGTACAATATGATTTAAAATGGCTGAATG
>JAPDSC010069348.1:0-22454 GCA_026290005.1 Latrodectus geometricus
TGACTAAATTATTATCTTCAAAATTATTAAAATAAGCAAATTTAAAGCAAGATTATATATCGGCAAGCAAATATAATCGAAGTAGGAAATATAGCTTAACTAAATCGAGACGTCATCACTCAGCAATAATGAATTATTGGTCGACCGGAATCTTTTTAGAAAACTCAAGGACATATCCCTCCACTGTAACTTGAAGACCATAGTTAAATGTAATCACTGATTAATCAGTGTTCCTGATTTAATCCTATTCATTTTTAACATATCGTGACAGTTAACATTAGATATTTTTCTATAATATAATAACGCAAAAGCTATGTTACATGCAAGCAAGTAGCAATCAATTCTGTTTTATAGTAATTGGTTATATATTTTCATCTTAGCGAAGAATCATTCGGCTTAACAACTCAGTCAGATTGTATTGTTGGGCTCTTTCCTCAGAAGATAAAAAAAAATATCTATTTATATATATGCGTATTTTAAAGTAAACTATTATATTCATATAAACAAATAGAAAGGTACATATGTTCTAAAGTATAATTTTAACGAAAATACGTTTGAATGCGGAATGTGCGGCGAATGAGAGTCCAGTCGAAATACAGTTAAATCCAGAAATTTTTGGCCACTAAATGCAGCTCATGCAAATAAATCGCCAATTCAAATTTCCTATCTGATTTAGCATTATAAAATAATCATATTATAAATATACTGAAAAAATATAGTCTGTATAAAACAATATATATATATATATATATATATATATATATATATATATATATATATATATATATATATGTATGTATGTATGTATGTGTGTATGTATGTATTGTTCTTGAAGGACTATAAACAATTCCAATTAGTAAAGGACCAACCCTCTCCGAACAGTTCGAAATTTTGAACCACGGTCATATGTTAAGATGCTACTCAATATCCATCAATATTCACGCAAGAAGTCTCTTTTCCTAATTTCCTTACACCAGCTGGGGAACATTAAGTATTCGAGAATTTAACGTGCATAAACCCTAACATTATGACATTTTATATTTTCTTTGATACCTACAGTACGCATTCCAATATTTATGTATGTATATATATATATCGTTTAATGAACACATTTTGTTAGGTATTCGTCTCGATTTTTCCTTCAACTTGCCTTATGTCTGTATTTGAACAGAGGAGATTATTTGAAAATAAAGTTTCGATCGTAAAAAAAAGGTCAAATAGCAATAGCTGTAAAGTATTTAGTGTCTGTTTGGATATTATTAATGATACATTCCATTTGCTGATTCCTTTAGTAATTTTATCTCAAAGATTGATGCCAGATTTTTCGATATATCTTGCTCGGTTGCGGTGGCTAGAAGTGACTTTTCGCTTGAGAATTTGAAAATTGAAACCATAAAAACGAAATAATTTATATTAAGTGTTTTTGGATTAATGAATTAGAGAACTATTTTATTTTAAACTCACAGTTTTGTATCACTATTCAAGCAGAACTATTGTGATTATGGCACATGACATTGAGTGGCACTGAGAAATTGCAACAGTAGCACAAGAATATTTATTAAATAAAAATTGTCTAAAAAATATAGTATGTATGTAAAAATCCATAAAAAATCCCATTCATTTTTTATTGAAAGGGATTCTTGGGCCAGAAAGTGTGTTTCAACCCAAATTTTAGATCATACAATACTGCAAATACTTTTCCTTAACTTTGAATGAAAGTTGCGATATCATAGATAATGGATATAAATTTTTGTATTCATCTACGATGATTTTAATATTGTGAGGATACTTCTTAATTTGCGCTAAATAATTTCAATTTATATGAGAATACCTTTAAGTAACTTAAATAAATACAAGTTAATAAATCAAGTGGAGGAAAGTCTCATGAGTCAAGCTCGATAACACATCAATTTGAAGACACGATTGTTTCAAACGAATAAAGAAAATACAGGTAAAAAATTACAATACCAATTTCAAGGGGAATGTCAAACGAGAGAATTCTGATAATTATTATAAAAAAGATAATAGATAGTGTTTATAAAGATGGAATGTCTTGCAAGGATGGTAAAAATTTTATTGCAATGCTTAAAAATCATTTTGAAAGAAAATTTTTGAAGCATTATTAATCAAGAATCTTTTTATGTCACGAGCTTGTAAACTTTCCATGGTATAAAACTGTCATTTTGTTGACAGTTGCATTAACAGAATATAAGCTCTTTGAATCTATGACAAAATTTTCGTGGATACCGAGAGGATTCTTCAGGATATGACGATTAATCCTTTATTGTAGTGTGTGCTGTTTTTCAAGAGATATCCACTTATGATATATTGTATTCTGAGACAATATGTTGTTAAAATAGCTGGAAGAAATCTTGGCTGAGATCTTTGGTGGTCCAAACGATATCAAATTAAACACAAGCGAAAATGACTTACTGTGGCTAAGTGGTAAAATATTACTCTTCAAAGCAGTAGTTTCCTAGTTAATCCCATCAATTGAGCAGTGGAAGATAAATGCTGCATCTCTGTCATGTGCGTTTGCCTAGGTGGGTGCTTCGAGGTTTCCCGGATGAATCGGCGAATATTAGAAATGTCTTACAGTGCTTACGCCGTGTCAAAGCATAAGGAAAATGAAAGCATTACTACTTGTTAATATGACAACCCTCTACTATGGGATTATTAAAGAAAAGGAAGATAAACTGAGCAGGTTGCGGTGGCCATGGTACTTTTTCAAAGTCAATAAGATTTCTTGTTAACTAGTAAAACCATTATTGTGTTCCTTTTTTTTTTTTTTTTTTTTTTGATATACTAAATCGGAATGTTTATTTTCTTTCTATTTTTGTTAACGACTGACTCTTCCATTTCTCTAGAAAAATTGTTCTTACTTCTTTTATGGTTGACGTATTAATGTAAAACCAACACTCTAATTTCAAAATCTTAATAGAGTATTTAAGAAATACTAATTCAGGGATTATGCTGAAAATTAGCAATAAATAAAAATTTTTAAATAATATAGCAGATAATTTTACAGAAAATGTTTTTTCTTAAAATTATTTTTTTGCTTCTACATTTGTAAGAAAATTAAATAATTCCTAACTTTTTTAAATATTTTTCAAATTAATTTTTTTAAAAATTTGTTCATTTAATTTTTATAATATTATAAAATAAATAATATTATAAATTAAATTTTTATTAATTTTATAAAATAAATAATGATATGATATGTTTAAACCACATAAACATTATCAAAATTATCAGCATTTTGTTATCTAATTCAATATTAAAAGAAATTGTCTAAAGTTAGATATGTTTCAATTAATACATTTAAATTGAACATAATCTTACTTAATATTTATGATTAAAAAGTAAGCTTAATTGATTTTCCTATTAATGGTAAGATTAACATTTAATCGAACAAATATAAGTTAAATTGGTTTTAGGTCTTCTATTCTAACGTGAACCCAGAAAAGTTTAGACATAAATTTTTTCATTTCCTCTTAACGATAAAAAAAAAAAAACTTTAAAAATAAGAAACAAACTTATTTTTAAAATAATTAGTTCAATAAAATTATTTACTTAAATAAATAATTCAACTGAAAAAGATCTTAAGATAGAACTTTTTGATCCATTTAAGCTTTTACATGTATTGTATGATTGCTTAAAAACATGCTTATTTTTAGAATACTTAAATAATTATAATAAATTTAATCAGGTCATTGTCTATCTTATATCTAGAAAATTAAAAAGATGTGTGAAAAGAATTATAAGCTTTCTTACAATAGTTTTTAGCATCGTTATTATATTTTTTGAATAAATTATTTTCTGTTTTCTATAATAAAAAAAATAATCACAAACGACAAACACGTGAACCATTTAAAATTTCACATCCTCTTGATTTCAATGTACAAATATATTATTATATTTTAATTTTGTCAAGTAGCACTTTATTGATGAAGATAATTTAAAATGTGAAATTGTGAACAGAAAATGTGTTATAATTTTAGAATTAATGAATTAACTAAAACTTTTTCTAAGAGTATAACAATTGACAAACGTAAATAGCTTGAAAAATTGTTTATCATTATTAAATGATTAAAAATATTATTCAGAATGGGAGATAAATCTTATAAAGTCTATTATATTAAAACTAAAACATTAAGTTAGACGAAATTACATTTCTTATGATGCAAAAATTAACGTTGAATTTCCATCAATAATATATATTCCATATTTACTTACAAGTAAATAATCATGAAAAAAAGTCAAACTCATCTGTAGAAAAATATTATAAAATGCGTAAATAAATTATTCCATGTTTGAGTAAAATTACATTGATGTAGAAATTAATTTCAATTGCTTATAATATTGAATTAAGAATTCCCTTTTATTTTTAATTCGTTTTCTGAACGGTATATTACAAAATATTTCAGAAAATACAAGAATAAATTTGAAAAATAAATTATATGTTCTACATACCAGAAATGATAAGATAAAAGTGACTAGCCAAGTCATCAACACAGCTTGGAAAGACTTTCCCCCCACAAGTTTGAATCGGTTTCTGATGCTGAGGAAAATATTAGTTTCTACGGCAGAGCATAAACCTCGCATTGAGTGACGTTTTCGCCACAGCCGGTCGCCACAATAGTTTTTATCGCCAAATTTTGTTTTTGTTCGCACAGACCGCAGATGGTGTGTCTCTTTACGCAGGGAATTACGCAAGTACTGACAGATCGCCGCATCTTTTAAGTACATTGTCTACTTCGAATACAATTATTAATGAAAATTTTTATTTTCGGTTTCTATATATGAAATCTTTGAAAAAAAAAATTAATGGTGTTTGTTATTAACTGGCAATATAATATAATATTTAAAGTTAAAAATAACTAAATGAAATATTGATATTTAAAGTAAATACACAATCCTTTTTTAATTCTTGATTCTGTAAACGTGATTGAGATTTACGGGACTATTCTTTTAATTTTACATTAACAGAAAAATACAGTTAAAGAATGTTTCATGAGTAGGTAAACATTCAAAGTATTTACATTGAAAAACTATACTGAAAAGTAAAGCAACATACCTCTTTATTTTGAAAGTTCTCTGTAGAAGAAATGTCTAAAAGGAAGTATCAAATGAAACAAGTAGAAGAATAGTTTGTAGAATCACTTCATGAATATTTAATAAAAAATAAATAAATATTGAGTCAAAAATTAATTTAATTTTGTGCCAATGGGTTCAATATTCTTTGATGAAACTGATTATGCTGGTACTTAGTTTCATAAGTATGTTCATTTTTTTTATTAATATTTAATTTGAATTTCGTTTTTTGTTTGTACGTTAATGATTTTCTCCATTGTTATTCAACATTTGTATTTTCTATTGTATAATTTTAAGTTTTGAAGTTTCTTGTATATGTATAGAATTTGTGTTTAAAATAACAAACAACAGAATAAAAACCTGGAGGCACTTATGGCATGACATAGCATTAAGCGGTAAATAAATATCATAAAATTATAAATTAAAAATATAGCTTAAGGTTATGTTTAGGTTGTAAGTTTATTACATAAAAATATTCAATTATTATAATCTAATTCTCTTTTCTTTAACGGATTATCTAATTTTGAAATCTCGAATCTTTCAGGGAGTTCGCTGAATTCTAGTGTTATATCTCGAATATTTAACTTTGACCTCTCCTTAAGTAGAGAACTACGTCTTAATTAGAAAATGGATACTAGTCATCAGACAATGAAAAGCAACGGAAATGAATCATAGAAAAAATAAATCTTATTTTATTTCTTCGTAAGTTTCAGCATTTATCAAGTCATTGATTTATAATGATCAATTCCTCTCGTGCAATACAAGTGCGAGAATTGTTTGGCAATAAATACCAATTTCATCACAGTATCTTACAAGGAAGTATTTTTCCCATTTGTAATTCTCTTTCGGATAAAAAAAAATAAGTAGAAAGATTACAGATACTTAGCCAGCATTTTAAAAACAATTTGTTATAGTATAATTTTGGTTAATAATTTATTTTTAATAATACAATACGACTGTTCTTACTTTTTACTTTAAATAACTTAATTCGTTATAGAAAGTAAATTCGTTAACTTCCTTATTAGAATTTTTAGAGGATATGGCCAAGCACACACACGTGTCGTATTTACAAAAGCTCGAAAATATCATAATTTATTCTTCACATGCCTTTTAATTGTTGTCTTTACTCTGTCAATAAATAATCAGATTACTTCTTTTCATAATCAAACCATGAGCAGGAAATTATATTTCTAATCACTATAAAATAGTTGTGCATATTAACTTTAGACCTATAAATTACTGAATGCTTATGGTAAAAGTTTACAATTGGGTACCGTTGATTTCTTGACACCAAGATGTGAGTAACAAAATAGACCCTGCCTCTCATCCAAAAGTTAAACTAAGATAAAAATTAGGTGTTTTGTTCGCAATTTTTATCACAAAAATGATTTAACTTCATTCACACCTTTCGATAAGTTAATGTAATTAAATTAACTAACAATTTTTCATAATTTTTATAGAATAAAAGCTTTTAACTTAGCAAGGTTACCAAAGTTAAAAATACAAGGGTTATCAGAAATTAAACTTCATCGACAATATTTATAGCTAAAATTTTCGATAAAGCAAGGGGTAGTTGTTTCTACATTGAACCCAATGCTGTCAATAATAATTATTCATGAAAATTATTATAGGAATTCTCAAATAAGTTTCTACTGGAAGGCACAAGTCAGAATATATTAATGATTTATTTTTTACTAATTACTTTTGTATATGTAATTTTGAGTATAATATTAGATTTCTGACCATATTTGTATATACTGACTTTAACAAGATAATGTGCTCATTCCCGATTACATTTTTCATTACAAGAGAATGTTGTTTGCTAAGTAGTGAATTTGACTTGAATAGCTATAATATCGAACAGCAAAGGCTTATACACTGCAACTTGAAAGAAAATTAAGAAACACTGGCCTTATAATTATTTATATATTATGTGCCATGCAACTAAATCTGAGACATCGAATATTTGAATTATAAATAAAACTCACGTGTTCGTCATTATGAACAATTCAATTTAATTTGAAATTAAAAAAGAGCATATTTAAGAATATGAAACCATTAAAAAACTCAATGAACATTTATGGTACATTTTTCAGAAAAGTTTATAAGAGAAAGAGAGAGAGCTTTCTTTTTATTTATATAAACTGGTTGCTGTGGTTTAGTGATTCATTTATTTTGCTCAATATATACAGTAATCGAAAAGTCATACATATGAATCTTTGTATTTTGGAAATTATTTCTCTAATAGTTGTTCAAATATAACTGGTAATTTTAAGAAAATATTTCCCTTTTTTAAAATTCGTATTAATTTGAAAGTTCCGAGACAATTAGATTGTTTGGCATTCTATGAAACACAAATTGGGGACGTTTAATTTAAATACAATAGAGTAATATATTTTTACATTCAAAATATTTTAGTTCTATATTTTTTTAGTATATTTTTAAAACATAGATATTAAGCATGCATAATTCACCAGTTTGAAATGTTTTTCATTTTATTTGACTAATATAGTTCGGGGGAATTTTTCTCCTTCGGATGAACACGGTGATTTAATGAATACTTACGTTGTAAAGCAAAAACAACCATAAACTACTTGAAGTTTCCGAGACGCCCTGTTTCGTAAGACAAAACATCATTGAAGAATCCAATGTTTATTTAAATATCTAATTAATTTTACTTAAATAATGACATTCAATAACATTAAAGTAAAAATTATTATAAAAATAAACTTCAAGGTTTGTTAATCTGTTTGAAAAAAATTTTTTTTTCTTTTCCCCAAGACAAAAATAGACATCAAAAATAATTTTTAACAACAAAATGATATTTATTTACAAAAGAAGTGGATCATATCCGTTATTTTCATAGTGATTGATTGTTTCAATTTACAATGCAGGAGATTTCAATCAATCAGTACCATAACTATTACAAAATAAAAGAAAATTACCAATCAAAAGAAACTTTTGATGTTTTTTAGGAACTTCTGCTTTAAAAAAGCACATTCAAAATAATTTGTAAGAAACGAACATTCTTTTTTTGTTTCATTGCCATAAATCTCGAATCTTTTCAACCAAATGAATAAATACATTTTCAAACGCATTAATCTTGTGGTTTTCCATTGTCACAATAATACGGATCGTAAAAAAAATTGCCACTTCCTCTTCTCTACGTTGGCGAGATTTACAATTCTATTCGTTTTCCGAATTTCCCATTGAAAAGCAGCGAAAAACGAAAATTTTGTTCGCTTTGCCCTTTGATTAATTCCAAGTCTTTTCACGTTTTTAAAATCAGTGACGTAAATGCATGCAGCGTCAACGATATTTGATGTGTACAAAATTTGTTTTCGAGAAAAAAATATTTGCTTTTGTACGTTTTTTCGGAAGACATTTATCATCGCTCATTGGTTGCAAATATTAACTACCAAAAATTTTGTTTGCTTACGGATTTTATTTTTGTTCACATAAAATATAGATTTGAGTATTTGAAAGGAAGTAGTTCTATTCATACTTCAAAATTGGACAATCATGACCTGAGACTCGCTTAGGAGCTAGTTCTTATCAAAATAAAAAATTAAGATACAAGCGAAAAATCAGTATTTAAATGAGTGATTACTTATCAACTTTTTATGCGAATTTCTGAGCACCACCATACTTCTTGTTCCTAACTCTAGAGATGAATGTCATTTTGCTGGGAACAGGTGAGGAACGTTAGTTGAGTTTAGAAACGTTAGTTGATAAAAATTTCCCATGTTTTATTTAAATGTTTGTATACAGAAATGGTCACTTAACCATCTTAATTATGTGAAAAATTATGCCTAAATGCAATGGGCTTCAAGAATGTGAATCACCATGTAATTTTTTTATTGTATATTATTTAAAACTAAACTAATTATCACCAGTCGATAAAAGATTGATTTTTGTCAAGTTGACATTTAATTCCTTAGAAAAGCTAGTAATAAATATAGAAATAATTTGCGTTTTATGTCAGAATATTGAAATGAATTGCATATAAACTGTTCAAATAATATTAACATAATTTTATATTAAAAGAAGTAAGTAATAGCAATTGAAAAATCTGTTAACGATAATTTAGATAATTACATAAAATTCCACAAAGTTGTTAATTATCTGCTTTATTAGAAATAGAATCTCTTGGTAAAAATACTGTATGGTTATCCTTAGAGAATTTTTCAAAAAGTTGCCAATATTCTTGCCGTTTTGCACAAGCAAGATCTAAAAATAAACACAATACTGAAAAATATTGTTAGATTGGTCGGAATCGATTGGGTTATCAGAAAAATGTTATCACCAAATGTGGAAAAATTACGCCAAGGGTGACTGTACTGTAAATGTCAGCCAATCTCTTTATAACTCTTGGTTTTTCAGTTACCGCCATGTTTAAATATTATACGAAGTGTAATACATTGAAAGCCATATCATTTGTATATTAATTATAAAGTAAATTCTATATATTTCTGTTTGGATACAGGACAATATTTTATCGCATAACACAGCAATTATTTTATTTTGCAGATCAGTAAAATGTAAAAAGAATGAACGATAATTGATCGGATTTACTAAATATTAGTTTTGAGATTGCCAGCATTCAGTCTCTCCCGTAAAGACAATCAAAATGTAAGTATATTTCAGATATGATCTATTTTTATGATAAACTAGAAAATGCAATCGGGATAAATTTTTCATATAATTGTTTTAGTAACAAATAACAGGATAAAAAATTTTAAATTGCCATTTTTTTTTAAAATAATAATTATAAAGTATAGTAAATTTATCTATCCTCAAATAATTAACTAATTAGGTAATTTTAAAAAATGTTTATTTAAAAAAAAACTAAAATAGTTCTTCTTACAAATGAAAATAATTTTATATTTGTTTTAGTTTTATTATATACTTAATATTAGTATGTAATATTTTATTTAATTTACAAAAAATAAATAAAACAATAGACATTTGATGATTTTAATGCAAATTTTTTTACTTTAATATATAAGCGATGTGGCAAAGCTGTTAGTGAGTCTTCCTTAGATTTTTGCAAATCTTTTTTATTTTTATTTTTTATTTTTATATCTTATTGAAACGCTGAATTTCATGCTATATTTATCATTAGAATAACTATTCTTTAAATTTTCAGTCAAAGTTCTGATAAATATTTATACGGTTAAATTGCGGTTTAGATCCCCTTCTTCGCCAAATTGAAGCGCTTTTTCGCGCATGCTCATTAATTACTCTTTTGTTTTAGCCTTTTCATTGGTCGCTAATTAAGTTTCACTTTGAAATAGCGGTAGAATTTTCGCCATGGCATCGGCATTTTTGAAAACTCGCCAACTAGGGGACCTAAAGCACATTTTCACTATTTATATTTAGCAATATCATATTAACAGAAAAATGGCTTCATCAATAATTGATTAAAAATACAGTTTAAATTATTTTCATATTTTGACAACGTTTTATTTAAATAAAGGGAAATATAAAAATGGTGTTATTTTACAGAAATAAAAGAAATTGCTTTTTTTGTGGTTTTTGTTTTCAAAATGTCTTGTTAATTACTTTTGATAAATAATCAATACTTGTTTATTTATCACGTGCTCAATTGAGCGCGCGATAAATGTATAGTTTACTTTATGTACATACGATTGATTTAATCAAGTTTAAAGCAGATTATTCCCTACTTCAAACATCCAATTGTATTTGGTTTATTCATTGCTTTACAGTAATTATTTTTATTCGAGAGATCTAATTGGATAAGATAAAAAAAGTAGACAAACATCCACATTCAAAATGCGAGTCGAACTAATAAAATGTTGAAAAAAACTGCCAAAGCATTGATCACTCAGCTATTGATTGCTTACATATGGCTAAGAGACGATCTCATGTGTAAAATGCTGATCATTGAAATATTAGATTATATTTGATCATTCAATTTTAATTTATACTTATCTTATATTAATAAAGATTGCACTTTATTAAAAAAAAAAAAAAAAAAAAAAAACATCCGATTAAGAATAATCTAGTTTTAAAGAAATGATATGTATAAATGCGGTATATGCCTGATTCATAAAAGATTATCGAATAAGTTACTTCTTACATTATATTTTATTGTAAGTATTGTTGTTTCCTAAAGAAACACTGCGGCGCTTAAAAAATAAAAGCTTTCAAATATGGTTTGCTAAGTAGAAGAAAGTGAGTAGAAGTCCAGGAAAATATCGTATAAAATCAGATTTCAAAAATTCTGAACTTATATCGCCAGTTAAAGAATCTGTAGAAAAAAGTGAATATGATAGCCTGGCATATACAAAGTATTTGATCAGCTTTTATAAAACCTTTTTCATAAAATAGAATCAGACATTGAAAAAGTTTTAGACGTATAGTTTGCTGTAACGTTTTCGTCAGAAAAAAATAACCAATTATCAATCAATTTAAAATTTTATTTTTCAGTGTTTTTTATATAAAAAAAAAAAAAAAAACATGGTATGAGTACTATGCATACAACTAAATTTCTTTTACCAAGTAAACATAAGTAATTCCCACAGACCAATATTTCTGTGGTAATTCCGTATAGTTCACATATTTTCAGCATACATTTTGGAACAACTTTGATATACCCCCCCCCCCCAAAAAAAAATTACGCGGCGAATCTGGCACTCCCTACGGACTTTTTAAGGTTGCTGTTTCTTATTTTGGTGTTGCTAATTTAGGTTTTTTCAGCTTTTAGGTTTTTGCTGTTGCCAAATTTAGTATTTTCTTGTATTTTGTACCATTTTTTGAGTTTTTATTTAAAGTTTTTTTTTTGTTATTAACTATTTGTATTTAGCGAGAATCCATCTTGGCGAGAAAAAAAGGTATTTTGCTTATCCAGAAAAAAGTCGCCAAATTTCCGATTTGAGGGGAATATCAAAGTAGTTCATTTTCAATAATTTGACAATTATTGAAAATGTATGTTAGAATATTAAAATTTTGGTAAAAATTTACTGTAATGTTGCTCTTGGCGACTTTTTCAATAAATTGCCAAAACTCTCGCCAACCTGCACATGCGAGGTCTGAAAATAAACAGAATATTGCATTTTTCATGGGTCGGAATCCATCATCTGTAATTGGTTGGGTTACCAGAAAATGTTATTTATCGCCAACTTTGGAAAATTGCGCCAAGAGCGACCGTACAGTAAATTTGAACCAAAATTTTTTAAATTAATAATCTTCAATAGCTCACTAATCTTTCAATACACATTATCATTAACTTTCATCTGTAATTTATTTCTAATTATTTACTTTACATATTTTTTTTAAATGATGTTCGATATAGGGCAAAATTTGTGACTGCATTGTTTACGCCGATTGTATTAGTAATTTAATTTTGTGTAGTATTAACTGCTATTTTTTGGTAATGTTTACTTTAGGGTACCCTTTCAATTTTGAATATTCTTTTTAACGCCAAGATAAGTGCCATAATGTTAATAATGCAAATGATTAGAATTTCAGTGCAGCCACACATCATTCGCAACTGTGGTGCCACTTCAAAGCGCTATTTAAGGCTTGGAGATTTCGACGCTTTCAAATTTTGCAATGTGTTTTTCTCGTGCTTTATATATATATATATATATATAAAATTATTAATTATGCCTCGTAGAAAAGAGTGATCATTTTTTGATCAAATATTCAAAAACAGATGAAGGATAGTGGATTATATATAAAATAGTCTACTATGAATATTGTATTAGATTCATTGTAATGTCATATTCGTAATAAGATTTCTAATATATAAAAAAAAAGTCACTTCTTAAATTTTTCACCTATTTTTATTATTTAAATAAAATTATTAGAAAAAAAGACAAATGACGATTTTATAAGATACAAAACGTACATCAAATACAAGTTATTGACCTAAATAAATTACATTTCAAATCTTTACAAGTAATTTAAATATTTTTTAAATGTATTACATTTATTGCAATATTTTTTTCAACAGAATACATAACAAAATGAAAAAATTTTTGAAACATGTATGTCAAAAGCATCAAAAACTTTCCTGAGTAGAAAAATTTAATATATTAATACATATTGAAAAATTGCAAATTTGATAAAATTACTTACCCCCCACAATACTTTTCAATTTACAGTAACAAAGTACGGCCTTTGTGTTTTAATGGAACAAACATGTATTTGATGTACACCTAAAGTACTTGAGCTTCAAACGCAACAAAACTTCAAAAACTTTAAGTTATGTTTAATGTAAACTATTTTTATAATTATACAAGATTTTTAAAAGTATTATAAAAAAGCAATCTATAAAGCAAATAAAAATGCTTGAATTAGAAATTAAGTGAAATTAGAATGAATAAAAAGAAATCTAAGAGATAAAAAATTTCAAAACCATATAGATTTCTTTTAATGTATGAATTATTTCCTTATGTAATACTGTCTTATATGTTACAGATAATGCTTAAGTTATTCAAAATTTTAAATCATATTTTTTTTATATTGTGTACATTTCTTTTCATTTTTTGTTTCCTTTTGTAATAGTTTTATAATTTGAAATTCTTCACAAGTAAATAGGTTTGTTTACATGTAATGCTTTTTACATGGAACATGTTAATACAGAATATATTTACATGCAATGTTAATTTAGTACTTAAGCATTGTATATAAACATGTTCCTCATGTAATACTTAAGCATCACTTATTTACAAATTACAAACATTAATACATTACATGCCCACATATTAACATTACGTAATAAATAAGTATAACATTAATTTATGATATAATTTAGTATTACATAAAAGGAAAAGAATTCCAAAGAAATAATGGAGCTACTTTGATATACCCCCCCTCAAAATCGGATATTTGGAGACTTTTTTTTTCTCGTCAAGCTCGATTCTCACTAAATACAAACAATTAATACATAAAAAAACTTTTAAAAAAAACTCAAAAAATGGTACAAAATACAAGAAAATACTAAATTTGGCAACAGCAAAAACCTAAATTAGCAACACTAAAATAAGAAGCAATCCTAAAAAGTCCGTAGGGAGTGCCAGATTTGGCGCATAAATTTTGGGGAGTATATCAAAGTTGTTCCAAAATAATAGATTTTTAATTAAGAAGATATAGAGACATATATTCATATATAAGAAATTTTTATCTTATTTTTTCATTCATTGTGCATTCCTATATATATATATATATATCTATATATAGTTCATTTTTACGTACAAATAAGATTTTAATTAATAGCAAAATTGCTATTTTTTAAAGTAGGTATATTTTCAATAATATAATTATTAATTATATTATTGAAAATTTTATTTATTACATAATTCTAATTACTGAATTTGTAATCTGAAATGTTGATGTGTAATTTTGTGCTTCGTTACTGCAGGTATTTTCATATTATATAAATCATAATACATTTTTTGATGAAATGTTGTTGAGCTTAAAACTCAAGCTATAGCAATATATATATAAATATATATTTTTTTAGTTAGGTGGCTGTTTTGTTAGGATGAGGTGTTAACAGAATGTCAGTCATCATTTGATGTGCGAGTACAAAGAAAAGCTTATATTGGTATATATCAAATATTCTTTTTTCTTGGAATCGATTCCACAACCTTGAAATGGCAATCCTTGCCATTCTAACATCCTTTACATGTTATGTGTTTTCTCTAATTCTGGCCACTCAATAATGCCTTTAGCTATACAGATTAAGGTAAATTATTATTAGCCATAATTAAGGTTCTAATAAATATTTTGAAATCAACTTTCCTTTGGAAAAGCTTCAATGGTATTATGATTTCTGCACTTTTCTGATATCTGACATCACGAATATTGGTTTGCATATGAAATGTTTTCTACTACGCCTTAAATTATGTGTTCAACATTGCAGATTGTTTCGATATTGTGTGTTTCAAGTGTTTAAGTCTATTAAAATCTTTTTTATTTTCCTAATTTTCTTTTCTGTAATCTATTAATCAATACACTTTGTTAAAAAAGAAAAGAAAAACACATACACAGCTTTTTTTATTTTTTAATTATTCCTTTAATTTCACACAAATAGAATTAAGATTCAGTTACTTAAAAATGAATCAGTCGTTGCATAATTTTTTTTTTCATTTAAAATTTATTAAATACTGTAATTACAAAAGAATTTCAATGCAATAAAACAATTTTATTGCAATATTATAAAAATGATATTATAAAGTCAAATACAATTTTAATTTTATTTGTGGAATTCAAGATAAAAAAATTTCAATTTTTATTTATTATTGTAATGGTAAAATACTTCACAACACTAACAGTACAAACAGTAATTGAAGCAATTTACTAGCAACTTAAAACGTTATTTAATTTATGTAAAACTTAGAATCCACGATAATTGATTAAAAGAAATTTACACTGTAAATTAAACATAGGAGATAAAAAAAAATAGCACAATAAAATCAATATAATTCTTAATTTAAACTGTTTTGAGTAGAAATTAAAACATAAACAGACACATTTAGATATATTGCACAAAGGAAGGAATATTATCACATTTCAATAATGCATCTAAAGTTGAAAGTTATCATTGTTTCTTATATATATATACAAATATACAATAATGAACACATATTTATGTGATAGATTACTTGAGTATCATAATCTCAATTATAAACAACAATTTGGGGAGGAGGGAACTGAAATACTGCTAACAGGAAAATGATTTTACAAAGAAACAAGAACTATTAACAATTTTTCTTACTAAATAATATAAATGATAATAATAATACATAAATGAATGCAATACTTTTCTATACAAGTTTCCAAATTTATTGTTGAATAGTAACAAACTATCAATTACAATCGAGGCTTGTTATACTCAATAAGTAAATTTTTCACTGAAAAAATATCTTAATAATGGCTATTGTTATAGGCAATATGATAACATATATAAATTAATATTAAAAAAAAAATTTGGTACAGCCAAATTTTTAATGAGGAAATATTTAAGATCATTAATAAAGATCATGGAAATTCTGATCAAACCAGGCTTGCATAAGAAAGAATATGAAGAATAATTAAATTAATATAATAACAAGATTTAACAATTATTTTTTATCATAAATGAAAATTAATCATAAATGCATGAAAGCAGACTTTATTTATTTATTGAAATTATTTTAATTAGATTCTATATTTTTCAAGAAATAAGTACCACAAACCAAAGAAATATTATATAATATAAAGTTAAATCAACTTTAGAAATAAAATTTCATTTTTTTTAAAAACTAGCTTAACAAGAATATTTATTATTTTGTGAGGAGGAAATACAAATCAATCCACATATATTTATTAAATGAATTTTTTTGTTTTGAGGCTTCATAGTAAAAAGCAACAAAATCAGTGAAATAAATCAAAAGCGCAAAATGCTCATCTAAAAAAATATGCAAGCGATAAAAACATTTTCAAGTCAATCTACTACAGAAATTCAAAACGATTAATTAGTCAATATTCAAATTATATAAAAAACAAAGAAGTAAAGGTAAATAAAATATACAAAAAGGAAGAAATTGGGGAAAAACAAATAAATAAAACTCTTGATTAAAGGTTGTTCGACTATACTATTTTACTTTTACATTCTGAACTCTTATGGTCACTTTTTCCTCAAAAAAGGATTAGTTCACAATTGGACCTATGATTTAAATCGAATTCCAAGTCCCTATAACATCTACACTCAAAGCGGTAGTTGAATCCCCAAGTCATTGAAATGAAGACCTTAGCACTAACCATAAAGAATTTAATGCCATCCACAACATTACCAGCTTAGAAAAGTTTAACCTAAATATCTCAGATGGCATCAATAGTTACTGACAGATTTCATTAATGAAAAATAAATTAATTTTTCTATGAGATGACATAGAAGAAGTTAGAGTTATGATTAAAAGCGTGAATGTATAAAAGAAATCTTGGATTAACATGATATATTATAAAAAAACGAATAAAAGTTATAACCGTAACAAATCTAAAATATTTATTTAAAAACCAACTACTATATTACATTTGGTTTTCAGTGGATTTTTCTAAAAAGTAATCCACCTCCTTTCAAATAAAATAATAGTTCAAAAATGAAATAAATCAATATGGTACACTGCTATTAAAGTCACCATACAAACATCACAAAAAATTCATGTAGAACATTTGCATGACAAATTTAAAATAATGAGGAGAAATACAAAACAAGGATAAATAAGAATTAATAATTTAAAAGCCATGGAAAGATATTTTACAATAAAAAAAAAGAGAAAAATACCTGTATATTTTTACTTAAATTGCATTTGTTAGTTTGCAGCTAAAAAAGTGGGCACCAATGTTAAGTGCTGATAAATTTAAATATTTTTCTAATATTATTTTATGAAATTATTAAAAAGACCCTTAATTATAATATTTAAAATTACAAACTTACATATATTTACACTTTTTTAATAATATGTTAAAATGTAAGAATATTGCTGCTTTTTTTTTGTTATATTTGTAAACATTTACACATGAAAAAAAAATTTGTCATTTTTTCTGTGTACTAACTATTTGTTTGCACACACAATAATTTAAATTAAAAATGATATTAAAAACTCCATATTAAAAGAATACAATTTTGTACTTATATTATTTTAAAAAGAAAAAGATCATAATAGAATATTACTTATATGTGGATTGTTAATGAAAATATCCAGTTTAATACTTATTCAAATCTAATGATGAACTTAATACCTTTCATTTTTTTTCTTTTATAAAAATTCATAAATTATAAAAAGTATGCATAGTAGCATTAAGATAAAAAAATATATTTTATGACTTTAATTTTCAAAATTTTTACAGAAAACATATTATTTTAAATCCAGACTTTACTTAATTCCAGCATGATAGTATAGATCAGCAAAATTCTACAATTTCCAAAAACTCTATTAGTAAATAAATTAAAAGATAACTTCATTTAGTGAATCGATACCTATCCAAAGTATAATATATTTACAAATTATGCATTTTTATTATTTTAATGTTTATGAGAAGCTAAACCTATTTACTAAAAATGCAGCCCATTTGTATACATTACCATGATGAATACAATATATGTAGTTTTAAGTTTAATAAACTAAATAATGCAAGCTACAAACAAGTTAAATAAAATTAAATACTGTTAATCTACAACTTTTATAGAATAAACTTTCTCTTTCTTCAGTGATATTTTATAATAGAAAGAAAAGATTTAATATATACAAAAATAAATTATAAATATAAGGCTTAAAAAAGCAAACTATACACATAAATGCAATCAACAGAATATTTAAAAGGATAAGCGCATTATTTCCTAATCCAATTTTTTTATTTTAAAAAAAATCCAGATATAAGGAATAATAAAACATGGCACTTAAATATCACAAGTAAGAATATGTAACTTGGAAAAAGACACACAAACAATTTGTTTCCAATCAATAATTCTCAAGTGCATCATTACACTTAAAGATCTTTTAAAAGCTACAAACATAATTTGGAGTTTAGCCATACATTACGATATTGTTATAAAGATGGTGGTTATTTTGGAATTCTCCAATTGTATTTTGATTAAGAAAACTAATTTAATTTTAATGTGAATTCTGAACCACTAAATCATCCATGCACAAAGTGGGACGTAACCTACCAATTGATGATTGAAGACCAAATTTATACAATAAAAATTTTAATATTTAAAATAACCTCTATCAAAATAATTTTTCCTTATATTTTTGATTAGTTTTTCTGAATTTGTACTGCAAACATATTTTCTAGGATAATCAATCAATATCCATATTTACATTATTGGAACTTTTGCATTAATATCACTATTTTTTTCAATAGTGTAACCAACACAGAATCCTTACTGATGTAATCAATAAGATTTAAATTTTAATATAATAAAAGGCAAAAATTTTAAAAATCTACACATACTGAAATGCAAAATCTGACAATTAAATGTGTATATTTTCAGTTTCTTCACAAATGTGACGTTTTTATAATGAATGGTTTACATTTTCACATTACAATCAAGTGAAAATCAATAAATAAAATTTTGAAAATAAAAATAATTTTTCAGTATAATTGTCTTTTCATAATATTTTATAAAAAAAGGTATGTAAGAATTCCATTGCATATTGTTGAGCATTTCAAAAATGAAGTAATTCATTTCAGTTAACTCGAGGTATAATACATGTTAAATAAATTTAAAACATTTTTGTTTATCATGAGGTATTCGTGTTTTGAAAAGAACAGAATCAGCTCTGAATTGCGTATTCAAAAGGGGCATATAACCATAAACTTGTGTAAAGAAGTCAATACATTTGTGTCGCTCTTGAAAATGAGAATCTTCTTCTGATAACGAAACAGGGCAGCCAGGACAGCGGAATGTCCATCTAGAAGTTACCTAAAAATAAATTTACAATTATTACACTTAAAAGCAATGAAATTATTAAGAATATTTTTATATATTATTTAATGTAACTTTATGGTCAGAAATAGAAAATGGTAATATCTAGACTAAAAAATTAGCAAGCAAATTAAGATCTCTCATAATTCTCAAGTTAGGGAAAATAAAGTAAAATTAATAAAAATAGCAAAAGTAGAAATAATAAATATCTTTAAACTATAAATTTTCATTAATCAATGAAAATCTTTTACCTTAAAAATATTTACTCTTGTGTATTCACAATATTTCAATATAAGGCATGTTATGATTGTTTAAAATGAATGAACACATAAAAATATTTTATTATAGAGAAGGAAAAATTATATTTTAATATAAAAATATTTAAACATATAGCATGTACTTATAATAATTAAACAACAGATATTTAAAGACTTTATTATTCTCATAAAATATCAGTAAAAAAACTATAATGTTTATATAAAACTACAAGCTAATAAAACAATGTTAACTGTACCATTAATTTAATCCTTTAATACCTGAAAAATGTATTTGTAATAAAAAAAACTGACCAAAAAGAAAAAAGAAATGCCAGACAGTGCTGTTATTAAATTAAGTTTTAGTTTAATTATTAAACTGTTTTTTTTTTTTCCAAACTGCAAGTCAATTTAATAATGTTTGGGGGAAAAAAATACAAAAATAGAAATAGAAATAAAATAGAAATAGAAAAAAAATAGAAATAAATTACAATCTTATGATGAATGTAAAAGCAAATAATGAACAATTATGAAGTTTTAAATCATATTCTATTTAAAGGACATTCTACTACATAAATTCTTAAAACTTTGAGCATACTTAACTTAAAATCTGAAATAATATATCTGTTTCTTCAATTCAAAGTTTAAAAATTATTAGTTTTGTAAGTATTTAAGATAACAAATATAAGTATTCATATAATTAGGGAAATGCAGTTTGTTTTTGATGACTTTGATATAGCATTTACATGTTTTTGTATATGATATAACATTTACATAAATGCATTAAAAGAGATCTTAATAAAAATATAGCATCTTATAAAGGAAAAAATATTAAATTTTTAGAAAAATATTAATACCATGGAATAACTATATGAAAATTAAGCAATAAAATACTTTACAATGGCAGTCTTACAACTGAATTATAACATTCAAACTGACATCTGTATTACTGTTTTCTGGAGTAATACAAGTGTATACACAAAGTATACTGCTTTCTGGGAAGACCAAAGAAACATAACTGTAGTCACGCTGCAAAATCAAAAACCAATGTAATACTATTGTATAATAGTGGATTGGTGAAAAACATATTTGAGTCCATGTAGTGGACAGCATAGTAGCCAAAGATTTTCAGATGTGATCATCTTTCATGTTTAGCTTTCCAGAAATCTTTTTTCAGGCAATAAGCCTTTTTATTTTAATGAGGAGCATAACACTTGTTTTGCTAAACTGTTTTTTTGACAGATTGTTTTACTTTTTCTCCATCATTTATTTATAATTTCTATTTGATTACAATATACAGATGACATTTATTTATTATCATAAAACTTATCTACATGTTTCAATAATTCATATCTGTATACATGTATTCAAATAAATGCCAACATTTTTCATTAAAAACATTTATAAAACTTTTTCATTTTTCATCATACATTTACATTTAGATTGTTTAAAAATTATTAAGTTCAATGTATTATATTAAATACATACCAGCCTAATTTCTCCAATTATTTTTTATTTTTTTAATTAATACAATTTATTAAAATTCCATATTTACATTTCTAATCGATTCAACTAAAGCTGTTATTCTTAACATTTCAACTGATAAACAAATATTTTTGTAAATGCAAATGGACAAAATTTATAGGAGAATCATTGTGCTTTTCTCTTATTTGCATACATGATTGAAGAGATCTGACCATTCAGAAAACTTTTCAAAATGTTAATTTGGGAGTGGAAATATTAACATTATGATCATTTTTCAAACTTTATTCTGTGGACAATTTTTCACTCTGAAAATTACAACAGTGAAATTATTAAAAAAATAATTAAGAAATTTTCTGCTCGTATTACATATTTTTTTTTTTACTTGGTGCAGTGATTTAATTATAATAAACATAAATTATGAAAAGTATTTCCAATTTTCTAAATGACAAGATTATCTGTTTTCATTTTAAAATAAAATCAGTGTTATGTTAGAGTAAATTTATATCTGTGACCAACATAATTCTAAGAAAAAGAATTTGTAGTGAGAAAAATGCCTTTGAAATATTGAATGCTGTTACAAAAATAATATATAATGAAAAATCTGTTAAAAAAAGTGTATTTAATAATTATTTAAAAATACAGTGGTTATATTCATAAAATTAAAATTGCCAAAATTTTCATTTAAATACTTGAAGAAACTGCATGTTTAATCATATCTTTGAAATATTATATTTAATACATATTTTTCTTATTTAATACATGCATATTAACAGTAGGTTTTCTTTTATTTAAAAAATATTGCAAAAAGTCAGTGAAAATAAAAGTATACACATGTTTAATTATAAATTTTGGCAATTTCTAAATAATTGATTAATGAGAAAGAAATTTCATCAATACAGAATATAATTCATAGACATATGTTTACATACTTTTATTGGTGGCTTTCTGGTAACATGAGATACAAGAAAATTCATAGCAATGTCTTCACAATTCATATATTCATCAACTTTATCACGAATTACTTGAGGCATTGAGTAACTGTACAGATATGAGTAGTACTAAAAATATTAAAATAAATAACTAACATATTTTTCATTAAAATACATAAATGCGATAAGCAGTTACCTTTATATATATATATATATATATATATATATATATATATATATATATAT
>JAPDSC010069363.1:0-14540 GCA_026290005.1 Latrodectus geometricus
CTTAAAGGGTTAAATTAAGTAGTGCAATAATGACAAATAAACACTCCGATGACGAGGTGAGTTCGTCAAGCACGCTTAAAGGGTTAAGAAACAGGGTGTATGTTCGATTAATAGACTCAGTCGCAGCTGATTTTTTGTTTGCTCTCTTCTTTGATCGTTATCCTTTTTTTTTTTCTTTTTTTTTTTACTGTTACTGTTCATAATCTGCCATTAGAAATAAAAAAAGTTCAGTGCAGAGATTCATGCCCATTTTCTTACAAAGAAAACAGATGGTCTTACAATATTTTGTATTCATTAAAGTATTGATATAAGATTTCATAAAGTTTTAATGGGTTGCATTTCTCAATCAGCACATCCAAATATTTTACAATGAAAATAATAAATGAAGTGAAATTGCTGTGATGTACTAAAAATAACTTGCCAATCATTTAAATTATATAGAACTATGTAATAAATTTAAATTTTATATTTAAACTTATTATTTCATTTTTCTATTTTAGCCAAAAATCTAGACTTGGAAAAAGTAAGTTATTGTGAAGCAAAGTTTCGATGGGAAGTTAATGATGATCCAATGGCCAATGACAAATTATCTGATGGAATTAGGAAGTTTGCTGCTGATGCCGTGAAATTAGAAAATTTAATCAAAGCAAGAATGTAATTTTTACAAATAATGCATCACATCATAATACTCCTTGCATTTTATACATTATTACTGTACTTGCACTGATTACTGTTGATTCTGCTTTGGAATATTTTTCTTTTTATCGATCTTCTCAATTTTTGTTTAAATGTAAATTTATTCAAGTTTCAAATATAGTGGTAAAGTTCATCATGTAAATTTTTTAAGAAAACAGTATTTTGACTGTCAAATGAGCACATATTTAAAGGCTTTAATATATATGAAAATATTTCAGTATATTTACTAAGCAACATGTTAATATTTCAATATGTTATTATATTTTTTTAATGTATTTTGTAAATGACTTATTTGAAATATCTACTAAATGTTATATTTAGCATTAAAATAATTATACTTGTTTTCACATTTTATTTTCCTTTTAAATGTAAAAAGTTTAATAATGAGAGAAAATATTTTAATACTTGAAATATTTTAAACTACTTTAGAAACTAATGAAAAAAGTGATAATGTTGCGTCGTAATGGACTAAGAATCTACTTGATAATCATGCTTTTTAATTTTCGGGATTAAGATTTTTCCCTTTAAAAATGGAATAAAAAGTTATAAAGGAGGAAATTCGTAAAAGAAATGAAGATATTGATACCAAAACTCTTAGATTGCATATACAGATTAGATAATTCCTAATAAATGTACGAAAATATTTAATGAAGTAAACATAAAATTAATTTTCACAGCTTAAGCAGTAGCAAATGGATTATAAATTGAGTTCAAAATTTTATATGCAAAATTTTTAAAATTAAAAATTGTATTTTTTATTTCACTTTTAATACATTTTAAACAGAATTGCATCCATTTTAGTTTAGATAATTAGTGATAAAATTCTTTGACATATTTAAAAATTAATATTTTTATGCAATTTAATTTTAACTTGAATCAATTTTTTGAGAGTTAAAGTTTTATAGTAATTGTATAGCAAATGTAGAATTCAAAATTAAAAGCTAAGATGTCTAATTGACAAAAAGTACAGTCATGAGAATTATAGATATTGTGTCTGTTTAGGAACTATTTCTATTATGACAAATTTATAATATACACAGTTGCTCGATTTTGCAAACACTTTGTGACCGGTAAAATAGTTCTTAAAACCGAAAGTTTGTAAAATAGAAAATTAAAAGTATTATACAACACAGCTCTTTTTATATATATAAATTGATTTAAAAAAAAAAACAAAAAAAAAAACATGCATTATATAAAATAAAAACTATTAAAAGCAATTCTTACTTTCACTTTATTAAGGAAAAATCAGTTAATTTTTTTTCTTTCAAAATTACATTTTATTTGATATACAAAAGCATTTCCTCGAAAAGTACCTTAATCTTATTGGCCATTCATGTACTTGTTTTGAAGATGGCAATAGGCTGTTTTCTTGTTTGAAAGTTCATTTCCATTTATTGTTTCCAATCATTTAATTATCCTTATGGACGAATTACATTGGAATCTAGATTAAAAATAGTTATGAAGTGAAATTTTGTTTTGAAAAAATCTTAGGGGGCAGTAGATTTCTTTGCCGAACATAACTTGTGGATCAGATAATTTTGTTTTTCTTTCTTCAGTTATATTGGTTTATTCAATGATGCGCATAGCTCAAAAGGGCATTACATCTAGATGTCAATTTCATAGGACGATTCCAAGAAGATCCTACGATATTTTCACTTGATTAAACTCAATGTATGTTAAATAGAAAGTTCGATTAAGAGGGAGAAATTCCTTACAGGTTGCTTAAAAAAAAAAAAAAATTCATGGTGAATTATAATTGAGGTTGGTCCCTATTCTCATATAAATTGTTACGTGGTCAAAAAGTAAAAGGGTACTGTATAATTATCTTGTTTAAAGGGCATTTGTCCTTATAACCCTAAACATTCCAGATGTTTTTGTGTCATCATTGAAAATTCTTTTTATCGAAAGCTTTGGTGAAAATTTTATGCAGTTAAAATATATCTTCGGAATATTTCGAGCTTCTGATAGTAAGGTTTTCCCTCTGTCAAAAGTGTCATCATAATAGATTTGTTATAATCTAAATTAACCCAATTAGGATTTCATGCCATTAAAAGTTTGTTACAATGAATTTTAAATCCAAGTAAAAATCAATAGAACTAAACTATACATTTCATATTTTCATGAAATATCGTAAATAAGAAAAAGAATTGAAGACTTTGCATTGTTTAAAGTAAACAATATGAAATAAGTTTTTATTTTTATTGAGTGTGGCTAATAATAAGAGCATAAAAAATGTTGATGCTAATATGGGCTGATAAAATATTTGTTTATAGGAATCAAATCAGTTAGTTAATCAGTCTTAAAATATGTATTACACATCACACTAGATAGAGAAAATGACTGCTCAGAAGAAGGTATAGAATTAGAGGTCGAAGGATACTATAATTATCCTAGTTGAAGTGTATGGGTTATTATAACCCTGATTATTACAGATGTTTTTATTAAACTTCGCCAGAAAGTTTTTGCACCTTATAAAAAAAAAAATTTTCAGTTGGTACTAAACATATTTATGTGTTATAATTAAATAACACTTAGCATTAAATTCCATTTTTTTTTTTTTTTTTTTTGATTGATGAGAATGTTAATTTTAAACAGTTTGTATAAATTTAAATGTGAGAGAAAAATACTTTTATTCAAAGAAAAAAATTTTTTTACTTGTTAAAGCTGTATAAATTTTACTGTTGTGGTATAATGTTCTTTTTTAAGAATATTCAATTTATGTGCCAGTATATAATTTTGTTTCATATTTTTCTCTTGCTATTCTGTTGATTTTTAAACAAATGTTTCAGGCTTTCTTCATTAATAATTTTTCTTCGTTTAATTCTAAAGCTTTAAATGTGTAATTAAAAAATGACTTTATTTATTTGGCTTATTTTCTATTTGTAAATTATACAAATTATTGCAAAACAATTAGATAATTATATTTTGTTAAACGAATAATAGTTGATTATAAATAAGTTTCAACTTCGAATAATTTAGAAAATATTTCCTGGTATGTTAGACTTCATGGATTAAAATTACTTATTTCTAATTGAAAATTAATACTCATTTACAAAATTTATCTTATTTATAAATAATTTATAACATAGAATTAAAACGCGAAGGAAATGAAATATTAAGTTATTTGTATACAAATACGAAAATAAGAGCTTCGAAGAAAGCAAATTTGGGGGGGGGGGGGGGGGCTAAATAAGATTTTTGAATGACTTTTTATTGTCAATTAACCTCAAAAACTAATTTTATGAAAAACTGCCGTTTAATTACAAGTTAAAAACATTAGATTTTGCAAAAGAAAGAAAAAAAATATGCAACTTTAAGAAAATATTTTTTTCTGTAAATGAGATCTAATAAAGTAATATTAATTTGGATTTGCCCCCCAAATGACTCTGTTCATTTTTTTTCCTGCATGGGAAAAGCAAATCAGTGCTCTTCAAGCGCTCTAATAAAGTAAAGGCATTGCGGCCAGGAAACGTAAGTAGTGTGCAAATGACAGGGCTGGCACAGTGACTAGAGCGTAAATCTGAACTCACTTTTAGAAATTAATGGTATTAAAAAACGCCATAATTTTTCCACCCCCTTTTAAAAACAATGTCTTATAAAACAGCCATTAAAATTGCTCCAACCCCTAAAAAGTAATGGCTATATTTCACCCATACCAATTTTATAAAACAATGGTTTAAAACTCTCCGTTAAAATTATACCTACTTTTAAAAAATAATAGTCAAAAACCCCATTAAAGTTAAACCCACTCTTAAAAAGTAATGGTTTTATTTTATCAACACAAATTATCCGCAAGCGAAACTCACTGAGATGGAATAACTCCCTCTTATAACAATGGTTTCAAAACCCTTCTTTTTCTCTAAAAAGGAAATAAGTATATATAAAAATTACCTTAAATGACAGACGGTTTGAAAACGGTATTATATTAATTCGGATATATCTACAGGACCTAGTACACACTGGATATGTTACTATAATGACAATTTCGTAGAATACTTTGATCCTTTTGGTGAGCATGTTTACAAAATTCCGACCAGTATTAAGAAATATCTACAAAGTTCTAAGGAAAAAATAGGTTATAACTCAAGCTTTTTACAACACCAGCATCTGTAAATGTGGTTACTACTGTATGAAGTATATTTGTGAGTGAAAGAAACAAAAGTCAATCTGTAGAAGATTTCTTATATTCTTTTACACAAGAATCTAGTGACTAATGAAAAAAAAAATGTTATTAATATTAGATTTGGAAAAGTCAGAATATTTTACGATTAAGTATTCCAGACCTTTTAGGTTTAAACAGATTGCCTTTCAGTACTTTTCTTGAAATATTATCAAAAAGGAGAAGATTTCATACTATGATGGTCATCAGTGTTTAGATTTGTCTGTACCTGATGAAAATTATACTGTTAAAAGGTTGAATCGTTACATGCTGAAATTTTTTGGAAACGATCCACCAGTACCATTTGGTATAGTCGAGGGACGGCGAAGAATAGTTTAGTCCATATGGTTGATTTCTGAACAGAGTAACAATGCAAAAATATTTTGCAAACAAAAATAAATTTGTAAAATTTCTTGTATACCAGATTTCTAATTGCTCTATGAAAAGGAAATTCATTTATCATTGTTAAATTAAGCTGGGGTAATATTCTTATTGATATACTTCTGTTATTCTTTAACAGAAAGCCAAACGATCTACTATACAAATTTCTCACCAAATCATTACCATTTTCAGCTACAACAATTAATTGATCAGAGAATTAAGTTTATCTGTTGTTTTGGCAACTGTGTGACTTTTCAATTATTCTCGTCTGAAGAAAACGTTTTATTATTATTATTTTCTATGACGCAATACAGATGTTGCTGGTGCAGCTGTTATATTTCTTAGATTCCTAAGGCCTGATTTTAAGAACATTGTGTTTTTTTTTTATGGATCTCCATTTGGCTATTTTTTGAGGCAATATCTTTCATTCCCACCTAGGATAATCACTATATTGACCCAGAATGGAAACAGTCTCGATAGAAACTGTCCTCAAATTGATAAATACCTTCGAGAAACAAAGGTTGAAGAACGAGATATCTGTTAAAGCTACTGTTAAAAGATATCTATATATCTGTTAAAGATTTCAAGTATTAAAATATTTAGATATCCACATTGATACAAAAATTTTAAAGAAACTAGAGGCAGATATTTAAATATTTATATTAATCATGTATCAAAAGAATTTACATTAGTATGCTAAACTTGAGCAACAATGTAACTCTTTAGTAGATAGCCATAAAATTAAGCTCTTGTGATCGGCACAATAAACACGCGATTTAATAAAAAGATCATATGTATGTAAGTGTTGGAAACAAAACGAAACAAATGATGTGATTGTACAGAACAATACACGTAGCTCAAGATTACAATAAAAGAAAAGATGCAATTAAAGACATTAGCAGAAAGTAAGTTATTTCATGAAATATGGCTAGAAGAAATTACCTCACACGTAGAATATTCAGAAAGAGAACTAGAGAAGAACCTATGTATAGAGGCAGTGTTCGGAATGAAAAGTCGTATCGCGGACCTTCCATACTATACGTATTAGATGGTCAGCCCGGATCGAATAGGTGCGGGTACCGATTCGATTTTTTTTACAGTACATTAAATAATTAAATAAAATTCAAGTGGACGGCGGTGGCCTGGTTGGTTAGGGCGTCATTCGCGTTACCAAACGGTGGCGAGTTCGAATCCCGGCTTAGCCGAAAATCCGACATGTTCACTAATGGCGACTGGGGCACGTAAAATGTATCGGTTCGCAATGTCCTCCATGTTTCCATTACAAATCAATACCTCTGGAGGCGTTAGGAGCCAGGATTTGGGTCTTCACTGGTTTCAATCTCTGAATTGGAAGATGCAGATGGTGCTGCCACCTATGAGACATAAGTCGTACTTCCACCTTCATTTGAGGGTGCTCTATTCAAAAACGGAAAACGCTTTCTCTCTGACTTTATTCGCCTTGTCTCTGACGGGCGGGCTTGGCGTTGCAAAGTGTCATTCGAAACAACAATAAAATTAAAATTCGGTATGTACATATATTAATGAAATAAACAAATAGATTAAAATTTGGAGAATTAAAATAAACGTGGCCAAAACCCAGGCAATTCCCTTCAGTAAAAAATTTCGAATAAATTGCCGTTAACATCCAATTTGCAGGTGAAAAGATTAAATGGAAAACTGACATCACATATCTGGGAGTCAAATTCGATAAAAGACTGACCTGAAGCTACACATTACTGATACCAGAAACAGATTCATTGGAGCTACAAAAGCCCTCTTTTCACTTATAGCCTGGAACTCAAAACTGTCCCTTAGTAATAAGCTCCTGATCTACAAGTCTTACCTCAGGGCAATCATAACTTAGGCATCATCGATTTGGGGTGGAGCATGTATGGCGAACTTATCCATCATCGAACGCAAGCAGAATAAACTACTCAGGCTTATTTCAAAATCCAAGCCCTACTTCAGGAACTAACTCATTCATAAAACCTTAGGGATGCTGACTCTAATAAATTACATCAAGCATCTGTCATTCAGGTTTTACAATAAACTGTATAACATAAATAATTCTGAAATTCAAAACAATTGACAACTATAATCCATTTGAATTAATACATTTTCACAGAACCAGGGCCATCCTCCGGATCACCCCCACAACTGAATAATTATCTCTTTCGCAAACCCTAATTTGACAGGGATAGCCCTCCCCCTCCCGTTTGTTTACAAACGGTTTATTTATTTGTTTATATCCTGGAGAGGGCGGGGCTCTCGTCTCCGGCACCGATTGATGGAACTGCTAAAAAGTTTTCTAAACTGCAACGGCCTTTCTGCCCAAACATTTAGGTCAATTACTTTATTTGCAATAAATTTTGGTCTGCTCTTCCATTTCCTTTGAATATGTTGATTTTGTATAGATTTTATCATTTATTTTGTATATATCTCAGTGTCTTAATTTCTGGTAACTACGTCTTGTAACTACTTATGAGTCACCAGGCAAGCACTCAATCTGGGAGTACTTATACTTTTATTCATCGTTGTAATCATGCATTGATCTTTAAGCGTAATTTTAGGATATACCCTTGTTATTAAAAAAGGTTCTCCCGCTGGGCACCTCGTCACCACATCTTCGACCAACGACATAAGTAAACTTCTACATAAATTAAAAAATAAAAATGTTCAAAATACAAAAATATTTGTTCAATATAAATTTACATCCAAGAATATGAATTTATATATTTCTAAGTCTTTGTTCTTCGAAAATTGTTTGAAAAGCTCTTGTGTCTTCACTTTCAATCAACATAATTGCAAAATTATTTAAACTATCCTGATTCATTGTTGATCTTAGCAAGTTTTAGCCTGGAAAATGAAGAACCAGAAGCAACGCGTACTGAAATTGTTAAGAATATTTGGAAATAATTCATTATGATATTTTAATTGTTTAAACCTATTTTTTGTGATTCTGTATCTAAAACAATATTAAAAAAAGATATCTTGTATGCATTTATCGGATCTTCAATAGGTTATCATCACCTTCATAATTGAAATGATTCTTTCGAAATTCACCTGTTTGGTATCACACTGCTTTTACGCTTTGAATTCAACATTCCCATCTGGTATCGCAAAGTCTCTTCACAGTAAGTCATTTTACATACTTGAGAAGTACTAACCATGTTTTTTTGAAGTTGCTGAAAACAAAATATATAGTCATTAAAAAAAAGCTTCTGGGAAAATTTTTGCCATATCTCCCAATACTAGGTTGTGAGAGGAGTAAAAACTACCCGTGGATTTTCTTTTAAGAATCTATCCCAGAGATTTTCCTTCTCATTCAGTTGATGTCAACTTCCTTTTTTAACATAAAAAATAGATTAGAGCTGCTCTCTATATGCATAAATTTGATGAATTGTTCATAAATAGCAATATTCCATCCGAAATATATATGATGCTAAGAGTTCTTGATGACTGGAATACAACCCAGAATCACGACAAAAAGTTTTATATTGATAATTTTATTCCTTAGTTTCTGGGCTATTAAGTTTATTATTTCATTTTGTATTGTTTTGCTTAAATAATTTTAGTGTATTTGTTTTCAGGCAATTCTTTGTATATGATCCTGCATTACTGGATCAAATTTTCCAAGTAATTCAAGTATACCTAGAAAATTTCGATTTCGGACATCGCTTAGGTTTTCGATGGATCCTCTAAACCAGGGATGGGGAAACTTTTCCGATCGCGGGCCAAAATTCGAAAAAATAAAGTTTGGCGGCCCAAGATGAATTTTTCTAAGATTTTAAAAACAATATACAAGTATTACAATTTAATATATTAATGAGATGAATGAAATTGCGATTTCATTTTTAAAAGTTCCTTATATTGAGGTTCGAAGTGGGATGTACTGATTCTAAGGAGCGAGGCTAAATGCTCATCTGTCAGTCTACTTCTGAAATAATTCTTTCTAAGGTTCATAGTTGAAAACACTTGTTCACATATATAAGATGAAGCAAACATAGCACTGATTTTCTGATCATGAGGTATTAAATTTGGGGAACTTACTTTCGATAATGATCTGTAAAACTCTAACTTTGCAATACATAGAAACAATTGCTGGAGATGATTGTTAGATTGCAACTCAATTCAAGCTTCAAAGCTGACCCAACTGCTTCATAAATTACGTATGGTAAAAATATCCAATTCTGCTTGAATGGCACTGAAATCTTGAAATCTGCGTTCGAACTCAAAATGCAGTTTTTTCAAGCTATCTTCATAATTCTTAAGGTTCTCTTCATTTACTGAGGGTATTGAATTTAACCTCGGGAAATGAGATAAATTGTTCTTATCTTGCTGCCCAGCAAACATATTAAGTTTTAGTTTAAAAGCTTTGTGAGATGTGACCAAATATCGTCGATAAATTCATTTTTCCCATGCATCTTGATATTCATCTTGACCGGCAAATTAAAATTCTATCCGCGGGCCGGATAGAACCTTCCGGCGGGCCGTAGTTTGCCCATCTCTGCTCTAAACATTACGTTCTGCTAAAAACTGAGCTACAGAAAATAATCTTTCAAATACAAAAATTCTTATACAAATGAATTTTTTCTTGGTTCAACTACTTCTGTTGAACATTATCAATTGTTTTCTCAGCAGAAAGTCATTTTTGAATCTCTGTACATTTTAACACAGCTACCAAATGATTTTTCATGTGTGGCTAATCTATTATATATATTTGGTCAGTTATTAAATCCTAGTGGCTAATGCTTTTGAGGTACCCATATTGAATAGCCGACAAAAAGTATTCTGCCTTCTGATTCAGAAAATATTATCCAAGGACGGCTTATTATTTTGCCATTCATAAGGTTTCTATGAAGATGCACTTTTAAAAAGTGTGTTCCATCCTTTTTGAGCGGAAATTCATTTAAGGTAATTTTTTGAAGGACCTTTTATAACTAAATATTCTCTTATTTTTTTAGTAATAATCTCGAGACAAGACGTGGGTTCATCAGTTATATTCTGTGATTCCATTTTTATTCCAATATTTGCTTCTTCCTGTTCCGGCTTGTGTCATTGTGTTTCTTGTTCGTCTTCATGTTTGTCAGTACTTTCTTCTTCAACTTTGTCATTAGTTTCTTCCCCTTTGTTATCATTATCCATTTTTAAATATTTGTTTGAAGCATCTCTAGGTTTTTCACTTTCCGTTTTCCTTTTTAGACTATCACTTTTATATTTTCTTGCCACATCTCTTTCTCGTTTCAGAGGATTCGACACATAATGATAAAATTATAGGTTAGGTATCCATTTTTAATCACATAATATACTTAAATTTTTAATTTTAAAGATAATTGTTTGTTAATAAAGATCATGTAATGTAATTAGTAACTGTAATCATTAAGTACGACTCTAATAATTATAACGATTAGAAGAATAGCTAACTTCAAATGCAAAAAACAATTGGCACTAGCTGCACATCCATCACTGGCTGGTAAGGTGCTTGTACATACCTGCATAGTAGTTTACGCACGTAGTGTAAAATCTCTCATATAGGACTATCCCGATTAAATTCAATGCATTTGACATAAACTTTAACGGGTATCAGTTTTCTATTATATATATAATAATAAACACATTAATAAATCTCATCCAGCAATGCGAACTTAAAATAAATACAATACATAAATTATCGTCAAAAGCAATTTGTTTTAAATTTCGAATTTTTTTTTTTTTGGGTTCATTTTGATATTAACTCGGGGCCCAATCGTTCTTTATCAGGTACGTTTAAGAAAAATTGCAGTGGATGATCGTCATGCAAGCGAAGTCAGTCAACAAGCATCAGCAACGAGACGGTTTACAGATCAGACATCTACATATAAAGGTAATATATTCCAACACCCCTATCCTAGTGGGTGCTTCACCCTCCATACTGAATCTCTTTGAAAGTTATTAGTCATTAGCGTAGAGTCGCCAGTGTAATTGGCCGCGCGTATATATATTTTTTTATACCTATTTTGCGGATCTCCCACCCAAAATAAGTAGTATAATATGCACAAGGCAAATGACAATAGAATAAAGATACTACTAATCTAAAATATAAACAATTTTAATGCTGTTATATTTTTAAATTTAAGATAAAAAAAATCAAAACTAGAATTGGGGATTTGGGAAAGGTTAGTAGAATAATCGGACTTGCATAGTTTAGAATTAAAAAGATATTTATTTTACATATTAATATAATTAAAAAAAAACATGCCATTTTTTCAAGCAATAAAAAGATGTTAATGCAGGGCTCGGAGTTGTCCTGATATTCCTGATTTTTTAAAAAACGTCCTGAAATGTCCTTATTTTTTAAAATAAATCCTGGAATTCCTTAATTTTTTATTACATTCCTTTGAAAGTTTAATTTCAATTAATAATTTTATATTTTTCAGTTGTAAATTTTTCTTTCAGTGGAATATATTTTTGCTTTCTATGCAAAACGAAAGAGAAAAATTTCCCACTTTTTTGTTCTCTTTCAAACCGGAAATAGGGTTGCCAAACATTCGTCTCCGCCTCGTTATCAGCCATCGCAGATTATCGATTCCGCCGAAATTTTAATCCCCCTTTTCTTTCATTATCGTTTCCGCCGAGGAGCTTAACCAGTACCTTCTAATAGCAGCTTCTTAGCTATAGAGGGTGATGGCTTAACCCCCTCTTTCCCATACCTATTGATATCGCCGCGGACAAGTAAATAGAGGAATTTATGATACAACACATTTGGCAGCTTATCCACCCCTTTGTCTATTGGCGGGATTGGCGACTATTGACAGCACCGTTAGATTATCTACGCTGATTGGTCAGTCTTTAAAAATGTTTCAGAATGTTCAGGAAATGTCAATCTTCAGTCACTTTTTGCTGAGTAACCGTAGAGTGAAGTCGCATATGTGAGGGACTGCGGTCAGCAGTTTTTTTAATCGATTTATTTATACTGATTAATAAATTATTAACTATGGATGTCCACCTCTACACCAGCAAGCAAGAAAAAAAATCTACTTATTGTAGATGGCCATACTTACTATGAGAAAAGAAGACTAAAAAGCGGTGAAATCGTATGGCAGTGTAGCAGAGAAAAAAAATGCACTGCAAAAGTGTATACGATGCCGAACAAAACATTTATCTCAAGGCTTGATAACGTGCATTACCATGAAAAGGATGAAAATTTACCAACGAAAATACTTAATCAAGCCGCTAAAAGGAAAAACGAAGATATTTTAGAGAGACCTTCTAAAATTATTCATACAGTAATTGCTGAAAATTCAACTTACTTAGAAAACATCACTACTAGGAATGTTAACATCTTGAAACAGAGTATTTATAGGAAAAGAAGAAAACATATCAAGCCTTCCGAAGAACAGAGTAGAAGCAATAGAGAAACTACTAGAAATGGAAGTGAAGTCAGTTAAAGGCGAAGAATTTCTGTTATATCCTGATGCAGATTCTGGAATAAATATTTTTTCCTGTGGTTCCAATCTGGAATTCCTTATCAAATGCAAAAAAAAAAAAAAAAAAAAATTACATGGATGGAACATTTAAGTACTGTGCATAGTTTTGGTTACAACTCTTTACTATTCATGGTATAGAAAATGACAGGTATGTGCTCCAGGTTTTCTGCTTATTGCCAGATAAGAAAGAAGACACTTACGCAAAATTATTCAAAACAATAATCGAGAAATGTGTTGAACGCAATCTCGGTTTTCAACAAAGCCATTTAGTGGTTGACTTTGAAATTGCCATTCATGGCGCCATTAAAAAAACATGGCCTAATGCAGCAGTGCAAGGCTGCAAATTTCATTTGCATCAAACTTGGCAAAGAAAAATTTTAACAAGAACTCTCAAAAAGAATTATTCTTTTAACATGTTTTAATTGCTAATTTTAATAAAAATGCTAGATTGATAATGCTTTATTTTATTTAGCATAATATGAAAAATGTCGCCGAAACGCGCCAAAGATAAATTCTTAATCCCTGAAATGGTGGAAAATACCTCTGGAAAAGGGGAAGAAGACATTCGGCGGAAACGATATGTAGGGGTAACTACTGATAACATATTCGGGGGTTCGGGATACTCTGCGGCGGAATCGAAGACTGGCCTCAGCCATTGCTCACGCATGTCTGTCGTCAAAAAAATTTAGGTTTGGGTTAACCATTAAATTCTATTTTCTGCCTTTACAGACAAAGATTCTGGTTTTAGTAGTGAACAACTATTTACAATGATGGCGAAATTGTGAGAATTATTGGCCTACGTTTATGCGCATGCGTGAAATGCTTATCGCGCCATTTTAAAAGATTTTGATGGGTGTTTTGAAGAATGTTTATTAGCAAGCTCAGAATTTTATTTTTTGAAAACAATTAATTTTCTTTTAAAAAGCCAAGGAAAACGAAATTTTCCGACAAATGGTTGGAACTGCAAGATGGGAATAAATGCCTGATCAAGACATGGTGCCGAAGTGTTGACGATGTTCATTCTAGCCGAGTGCTTCGAATGCAAAAGCAAATTCAGTGTTTCAAATATGGGTTTTAAACAAATGCTTGCTCATGCAGATGGATTAAAACACAAAAAAGCTGTGAACTGTTACAAGAATCAAACACTATTTACTATTAAGTCATTAACTTCATCTGAATCCTCGACATCGACTGTAGTAGTGAATAACAAATCATGGCTTCGCAAAACGACATCAGAGAAAACCATTAAAGCTGAAATCATTTTAGTTTTGGTGGCAATAAAAAATAATTATTCTTTTTCATCTTTGAATGATTTAGCTAACATTTACGAAGAAATTTTTGATGATTGCTCCATAGCAAAAAATCTCAAATTATCTGACAAAAAAGTCAGGTATATGATTAATTTTGGATTAGGTCCGTATTTCAAAATTCTTTTATTTCGGGATATCGGCACTTCATATTTTGTTTTACTTTTCAATGAAACTACTACAAAAAAATAAATAAACAGTTGGATATTTACATCTCTTATTGGTCTGATAAACAATGTAAAAATGTCATTTGTTACCTCGAATCGGTTAATTCCCAGTGAACGGTACGCTCCTTGTACGATACGCATATATACAATTATTAATTAATTGTATATAATATTGTATAAAATTATATTATTTCTATAAAATAATATAATTTTATATTATATAATTAAATTAATTGTATAATTATATTAATTGTATAAAAATAGAGTACCGTACACTGGGATACAGCCCCTCGAATCACATTTTTTAGGGCATGCTTAAGCCAATAAAATTGTAAAAATTTTATTAAGTTTTATTCAAAATAAT
>JAPDSC010069366.1:4202-17196 GCA_026290005.1 Latrodectus geometricus
AAAGTTTGAGGTAGTTATATTCAATGAAATTATGTATATTAAGAAAATCTGGCAACATTTAATAGAATTACTTTAGAAATATTAGAATATTTTGTGCCATCAAAGATTCCCTCAGATGTGAGAAAAATTTCTTTAAAATAATTACTGCAGTGTGATATAAATGTGAAAATTTTGAACAGGCAATATATTCACAAAATTGAATCTTAGATAACATAAATTGAACTGAAGAATTTAGTTATTCTAATCGAAGTCTTGAGTAGATAAGCGCATTCGATTTATGAAGTTGTAACTTTAGGAAATTTAAATCAATCTTCCAGAAGATATATACAATAAGTCACTTTACTCCTTTTCAAAGTTGATAGGAATTTGCTAAAGATATGTCTCAGCTGATTCCCAATAACTTACTAAAAGCTTATGATAAAATTTTACCATTGTGTACATGAGAATAGTTATGGTATCAAAGTTAATTTAAATATTCATCAAAGAATATATTTAAAGGTTATTGTAGTATAATATCTTCAAAACTCATGCAAATACAAACAAATAAACTGATTTAATATAATATTTCTTAAGATTTTCCAATTCTGTAAAAATATTTCATCCTATAAGCTATTTTGCATAATATATCAAAATAATTCCTCATTTTAGTCCTACTGTAAGCATATATTTAATTACAATTTATTACTATTAAAAAATTGATAATAAATTGTACTTTTAATTTACTTAAATGTGTGCTTACAGTAGAACTAAAATACTGAATACTAAATATTAATATTAAGTTTAATATGATGTGATAAACAAAAGTCCTTTCAAAATTTAGTGTAATGATTTAATTTAATAAAATCGATAGATATGTAGTTTTGTAAATTGTTTTACTTCTTTTAAAAATTTTTTATTTTCTCTGTAATTCCAGTATTTTCTAGATTTTAAAAACATCATACGAAATTATACCGCATTTCTCTGAATTCTTGATTTTAAACACATAAAATAATTTCTGGATTATATTTGTTAAGGCAAAAATGTACTGCATAATTGTGTGTACTTTGTTTTGAATTTATAATAAACAATATGACTTTCCAAATAAATTATAATTTTTGTCGCTAATATTTCTATTAGCGTTTTTTAATATGCAGCAATTCTGTACTTAGAAACAAATATTATACTTAGTAATTAAGAAAATTATATATATACACATACTGTGTAAAACGTGTATATTTTACTTTAAATTTATGTTCGATAGTTTGTTTTTAGAATATATAGCTTAAAAAACAAATATTTTACCATAATATTAATTATAAAAGCACTAAAATCCTGAGAAAAAATTTCGTAAGTTTTGGTAACATTAAAGGTATAGAATAATTTATAAAAAAATATGCATGAACTTTTATTTTACTACAATGAAATTTACTTTTTATAAAGATAATGAAATGAAAAATAAGATAATGAATCAGGTAATAGAATAAATGATAGTTACATCTGATTTTCATGGAACTTATGTTTATTTCTAATATTAAATATGTCAACTTAATATTAGTTGTTAGATATTTTAAATATTAAATACGTCACCACAAATTTGCTGAAATTATTCTGGATTGCAAAATTTAACATTTCTTATTATATAAACAATTTAAAAAAATATATTATATAATCCTCTTCTAAATTAAATAAATGGTGTGACATCAAAAATTTCTTTCATCTCTCTCTGAGAAATCATTTTCCCTCAAAGTGATGATTATTTTATAAAAACTAATTTTGTTTACCTTGTTCCACAAACAAAAATTATCTTTTCAATGAAAATTTTCCTACAATAGATTTTCTTGGTATCTGTAAATTGTTCAGATGAAAGACTAACCAAGCAAAGAATGGAGTTACTTAGGGCCATCAAAGAATATTTCGAACATATCGAGTATTAAAGGTGGCATAAAGACATAAATAAAATCTAAGCACTTAATATAAATTCTACCTACTATACTAAATCAAATATTGAACAATATAATAGATTGAATTTCTTTTAGAGTTGCTATGGCTTATTTTCTCTGTATTCATTATAACTCTTCTTATGTGAGACTTCTGTCTTTAAGATTGAAGAAAAAGTATGCTGAAACTTCTATTAATCATGAGATGCAAGTTGCCTTATAAATACGTTTTTGCTCAGAAGAGTGGATCTTCATAATTTGAAAGCAAATGCACAAAGAGGATGACTCGCTTATACCTTAGTATCATTTCATTTGAAATACGTTGTAACTCATAGACAGGACATTGTAACAGCATATGTAAGCCTTTGTTATACATTAGTATGTGCATCGGATTTTTGGCAGGGACTCACATACAATCTGTTACTCTATCGGTAATATGAATGATGTTTCTATCAATGAAACTACTGTGATATCTATATAATATTTTTCATAATATATTTTTAAGGGGTCAAAGAGAAAAGTTAGAAAATATTCGAAAAAAAAATTAGGATAAATTTGATTCTGTTAAGTAATACATACTATGGTTTAAAAGATAGAACAAAAAATCATTTATAGAGACAAATATTTTAAATTCACACTCTTCAAATAAAAAGTTACTTTTTCGTAGAAAATACGAAAAATGTGTTGATATGAAAGAAAATTCTTATTTTGTGATAGTAAGAGTTAGTAAAAATCTTGTAACATAAAAACAACTATGAAGTAAACAAAAAGAAAATAATCTTTGCATTCTTAGCTTTAGGTTTATCAACTTAATATTAGGCGTTTTGCTTATACCAACGTTGCGAACAGCAAAGCAACTTGATTGAATGAAGTTTTTACTAACTTTACTTGCCTTCAATATTCTATAATATAGAAATCGTGTGAAGGGGAAAAAATCCATTTACAGAATTTTTCCGCTTGAAATAAATAAATTTCTCAATATTATTTTACGAGATAACAATAATTTATTTTTCAAATTACATATTCATTGATAGGAGATTTGAATTCTCTCCTTCATCATCAAAATAAAGCAAATATATAGATTAATACACATTCAGGTTCCTTTTATTTTGGCATAAATAATGATTGGAAAAGCTTAGAAGTTTAACATATTAAAGTATATATAAACTTAGTATAATGATTTTAAAAAAGGAATGAGTTATTGTTCTTCAAAACTCATGATTTGAATTCTAAATATAAATAAATCAAAATCCTTCAAGAATCATTGGAAAGTGGAAACTTTCATAAATTTTGAAGTCTAGTTGACTGGCCACCTATCAAAGTTGGGGGTGGATGTTGGAAAAAGCCATTCAAAATGGTAGTAAGCAGAATATTTGAAAGTGGACCTTCTCTTAAATCGATTCTCATATTTCCACTTTCCATCTATGAAGAATTTCCACATTGACGTCTCTGAAAAGTTTTGAAAACTCTTTTCTTTGAGCAATGCCATCATTTACCAAATCCCTGATCGCGAGGTGTCACTCTATGGTCATAAAATACTAGAAAGCTTTGAAATGAAAGGAAAAAAAGTTTCTAAAAAAAAACTTATAAAAATGAAAAGAAAGCACTATAAATGAGAGAAGCTGAGGAAATGTCTCCGAGAAATAGAAAAGCAATTTACACTTCGCAGTTTTATTTCTTTGTTTTTCGAGACCCATGCTCGAATGTGGGTCCCTTAGGACAAGACCATAGTTGACACGGTTGACGTCCTAAAAAATGAGGGAGAGAAAATAAAGCCATCGGGGACCTGCGAAACGAATCCTTAAAACAGATGATATCTGTCGAAAGAGTTGTCTGTGGACATACTTAAATTCCGTTGTCTTTAAAACCATTTATTCCACTCTGGTACTAGCTTCTGTAGGCAAAAAGGAATTCCACTTTTCCATGCTTTGACTGGGAAAAAGTAAATATTTGTATGAATCTGAAGTAATTTTAAAATCAAATGAAATTTAAGCTGATATGAATGTGAATTATAACAAGGATTTTTTTAAACTGAATATTCTACTTAACAAATACATAGATTATTAAATAAAGAAATACATTTTATATGATGGTAGATATTATTTAATTGGTTTGTTATAATTAATTTATGAAGTTCTGTTTTACTTTGCAAATATATCAAAAAGTAAACCAATTTCAATAGAAATTATTAATTTTAAATAATTTTCTATATTTTGTTGAGCATTTTCTCCACATGTTATCTTCGATTACAAAATTAATGAATAAAAATAGCAGACAGAAATATTATTATTTAAATAAAATTGGATATTATATAAATAATGAAAAAATGTTAATAATTGACGTTTGAATTAATTGATGCCATAAAACGTTAATTTGATCTACATTATTTAACAAAACGTGTTGCCTCAAAAGTATATTTCGATACTAATTATCAATGTATAATCAAGTGTGTAATTAGATTATAAATGAATCTTTCTAGTCAGTTATATAGAAATAAATATTATCTACAATAACAAATATACAATATGTCATAATTGGCTTTTGTTACACTTGTTCCTTAAATTTACCCTAAGTAATTTATCTTAAAAAGTCTTTAGTTTTGTATAAAAAATAATAAAAACTGCAAAAATTTATTATTAAAATAACCTATTATATATAGATTTTCTTTTAGCTAAATTATTTTCAATAATAATTACTCAAATTAATAATTGAACAAATAATTGTAGGAAGAAAATATTTAATTCAATAGAATTGATTATTTTATAAATAATTTCAAGATTTTACAGTTTTTTTTTACGATGGAACTAAACAATCGTTATAATAATTTTGTAAATATTTTGTATTTTTGCTTTGCTTTACTTGGTTATTAATTAGAGGAGTGTGAAGTAAATTAGAATTTAAATTAAAATGAATTTATATTTCTATTATTTATTAGCTGTATCGCCATCAATATTTATATCATTTAAAATCTCATATTTATCATTTTGTTCTTGCATACATAGTGTTATTCCTTACTGTAAAATTACTAAAAGTATGTACCGATCTGTGACAAATTTGACTTTAAAAACTATTGTCAGATTAAACTTTAAAAATAGATTTGAATTTGTCTCATATGTTTAATTATATTATTAAATATAAATATCAGATTAAAATATTTGATTGGATAGAATTGAATTTTATGTATCTATAATAATTAATTTAATAATTCTAATTATTATATATGTACCTTTCGAGGTATTATAAATATACCTTTAATCAATATTTTCTACATTTTAAACCTTTATTTATTATAGTACATTTTAACATACTTTATTGTATTACTTCATGCTTTAAAATCCTAAAAAAATATGTAATTATCATTATATGAAGTTAATTATTTATAGCGTTTTATTACTTCATACTTTACAATGCTAAAGAAATGTACAGAACATGGATGCAAGCGCCGTAGTAAGAATATCTTCTATAAGTAGTTCTGAACAGTTCCCATACAGAACAGTTAAGAAAGTGAATAGAAGAATTAGCTTGCTTTGGTCCATATGTTGAGGAGGCGAGGTATCCAGCTTTTCGCCGTTGACCTCTATCATATCTTGTGGAGCATATAAAGTTGACTTTGAGTCTACCTAGGTTGAATTGATAAATAACACAGTAAAGACTACCAAATGGGAAGTACTCCCGGGATACTATTGCATGGTGATGGAATGATAGGAAACAAATTATAAGAGATAGAAGCATTCAAAAGTTTACAATGCATTTTAGGAAAAAAAAAATTTTTTTTACAATTGGAATATAAAAGTAATACAATGATACAAACAAGAATTTATAATGGAACCGCGCAGAAGGTTCCTGCATTTTAGCAAAAAACAGAGATCATTTAATTTTTTGTTTATTAATTTATTTTTATATTATTAATTGTGGCTAGGTCCACGAGGTGGTGGCATTTACAAATTCGCAAAAAGAGTAAATTGAAGAATTAAATAAGGTGGTGGAGAAAAGTGAAAATTTAGAATTTAGGGGAAAGCCTCAGTACGGATCTAGGCCTGTGGAAGTTTTTAAGGTCGTATGGGCTGTAATTGTCCAGGGCTTGGATTTCAATATTGCCGATGTTTTTTAATTTATCATAGAATCTGAAAGCCAAATATTTAATGTATTGTGTGACTGTTGGAAAGGCTAAGTTTTTACGAATTAGTTCTTTCCTGAAGTAATGAATAGGAGAGTGCGGGATTTTTGATTTAATTAGAATAGCAGTACCACCTTTTCCATTGTTTCTATCGTTCCTGTACAGGTTGTAATTTGGTATTTTGAAATTTTTTTCGTGGGATAGCCTAGTTTCTTGGAGGAGAACAATATCTGGATTTTGTACTGCGATGAAATATTTCGATTCAGTAATTTTGTTGATGACTCCGTTGGAGTTCCAATACATTAATTTTAAATTTTTTATGAGTTTGCTATTCATTATTTTCTTGGTTGTTTACACTTAATGCTTTAAATAAAAGGTGCATCTTTTCTATAGGATGCGGAGTTTTTTCCATAAGTGGGACAATTTGAAGCAGGGTTGGGAATGCTTGTAGTATAATATTTATTTGCTTAATGAGTTTCATAATTTCTTGGAAGTTTTGGATTCCGCTAAAGTCCTGAGGGGGGAGTTGACTTGGGGAGGGAGTTTGTTGAGTTTGGGTTGTTACCTTGTCCTGAGAGATGTTTGTTTTCGTTATGTTGGCAAATGATATATTAGGTTTTACTAAGTTAGTTTTAATATTGGTGTTAGAGGGATTTTTTTTATTTTTATTAATAGGATTTTTAGGGCACCCTCCGTATGATGCTGTGTGATTTTGCCCGCAATTACAACATTTGGGGACTTCCATTTTTCCATGGGGGCATTCTCTTGACATGTGTCTGGCACCGCACTTTACACAGTTTGGTTTAAGAAAGCAGACCGAGGAGTTATGACCGTAGCCTTGGCAGTTGTAACATTGAATAGGTTTTTTGTTAACATATTTTTCAACTGTTATTATTAGATTTAAAATGTCTTTGATTTCAAAAATTTTTGGTGCAATTTCATTGGGAGAAAGTGTGACTAGGAAGCAGGCTATGGGTTCAAGTCTGCGTTGTTTTTTCATTACTACAACGTTTTCGACCACAAATCCCCGGTCTTCTAGCTCTTCCTTAACAAGTTCTGGGGGTGTTACTGAGGGTATGCCTTTCAAGACTGCTTTGATTGGTTTTTCATTACCAGTTTTAATTATTAAGCATTCTATGTTGTTTTCGGTTAGGTATTTAGTAATGGTTCTGTGTGCGTCTATAGAGGAGGGGAATACTTTGAGATATTCGCCGCTTAATTTGGCTGAAACATTATTATCAAAATTTGTTTTTAGGTGCTTAATTATGTCATTAAAGTTGTTCTCAAATTTAACAAGGATGTAGGGTATTTTAGGGTTGGATTTAGAAGGGTTGGCATTGGGGGGTTGATTGTTGTTAGGAATGGGGTTGTTTCCTTGTGAGTTGTTGACCAGGTTGATATTTAAGCTGTCAAATTTGTTGTTTACTTTAACAGGAATTTGTTGTGGGGACTGTTTTACGATTGCCGTTCTTTTTGGTTTAGTAAAGCCATCCTCATCTGTATCAGATATGTTACTTCTTTTTAAGGTGTGAGATCGACTCAAATCCATGCACAGGCCTGGACAGCAAACGTCATGGGTGCTTGGTGTGGTATCTGTTTTTGTAGTTTCAATATTCGCATATTGTTGATAATAGATAGCATTGGCAGGTACATTAACATCAGAATCAATAGGAATAGACATGGGAAATACATTTTCATTACAAGTATTACTAACATTATTTTCATTATATTCAGTTTTGTTATTATTTACAACACTTGATACATTTTTACTAAGTATACTGTTATCAATATCCTCAGAATCGGGGGAGTTTACATTAGTATTGATATTATTTTTGGCAATGGGATGAATATTTTTGACATTAGAAAAATTATGTAATTTTTTACTCTTACTGTTTTTACTACTATTTTTTTTAATGGAATGTTTATTTTTAGCAATTGTGGCAAGACCCATGTCTGAGGTTGCCTGTCTTGAAACAGGGATGGCATTATGGCCATTTGTTTTATCAGAATTATTAATATTATTTTTAGATACATTTCCATCTCCATGCAAATTACAATTAGATATGTAACAGTATCCCAATTGGGAGTACTTACCCCTTAACTGTTGGCTGTAGTTGAATGCATGTTGGTAAAGTTGGTTCGTAAAAATCCAGCTAGAGTCGGTATTATACTCAGGAGTCATAGATTCAATGGTTTCCATCACTCGTTTTTGCGTTGTAGCAAATGCCTCCAGAAGTTCACTGTTTTTTGATTAGCTCTCTGAGGTATTCACATCTGGATATCTTGGTGATCGGAATTGCTGGATCAATATACAAATATTCGTCTAGCTTTGGCACAAGGGATTTGATGGCAGGTGGTCCTATCTTAGTTGGCACAATACTATTATTTGAAATTAAGCACACTTGATGGCCCTGAGAAGGGCTTTTTGGGCCGGGCAACGCACGCACGTGTACTCCTCTAGGGTTAACATCGGCGGCACTATTCTCCAGCGGAGGAAATCTACTTAAATCATGGATGTTTACAGGTAATCCTGGTGAGGCACTTTGTATAGAATCCACAGTCATATCCATTTGGTTATCTCTACTTTCACTAGGCATAGTCGAAGTATCCAAATCGTTGCCGGCTGAGTCCGGTGAATGAGGTCGGAGACCGTTCGGGGATCGGTCGGCAGCGCCGCCGTCCTCGGGAAGAATTAGCTCCACCATGAAAATTTCGTATATTTCATTATTAATCAAAAACTACTGTTAATTATACTGGTTTCATTTGAATTGAATCAAACTGATAAATTACATTTATGTGGATTTTATAAATTATGTGTTATTACTTTATAAATGCTACAATATTTAGATAAATTAAACATTAGTTAAAAAACTTAAAGCAACATAACGCATACAAGTCTGGTCACAAAAATTAAGAAAAAATCACAAAGATATCAATAACTCGCACAAAACTAAGCCAATCTCAATGAAGTTTGTGAATATAATGGTAAGTAACCCCATATGATAGATATTTTTCCTATACCAAATTTATGCTTCATATTTGTTCATTTTATACATATGCTAATTTTTACTACACCATAATTGTCTTGTAATAATTTTCATGCTATTTTTATACCTATGCTATTTTTATAAAATTTGTCGTATATTTGGGAAAACGCACTCAGTGCCCCAGTAAAAAAAACACTCTCTTTGAAAATTTAAAGATCCATCCCACTCATATAGAAACAAACGAAGATGAGTTATATTTTGACTTTAAGAGCGAATCATTGGCCTCTAATAATCATATACCCAAGTTTTCTCCAATATGACATATGAATACAGAATATTATATGTTAATATTCCTCAGGAAGTTTTTAAATTATTCATTTTCTAATTACCTTTACAATTGTTTTCAAATTTTATATTACTAGTCATCATCAAATTCTATACATCCAGTAGAATTAGGTTTTTTTGAAATTAAGTTGAATGACACGTATAAATGATGGGAAGAAAGTTCCTAACTTTTGGTTCAAGTTAAAAGTCCAAAAGTTAAAATCTTAATATCTGTGGACTTTCCAAAGGAATTAAAGCAACAAAGAAATTGATCCAATAAAATGTGATAGTAATTATATTTAAAATAATTTATATAGCATGCTATGCTTGTCCATGAATTTTGTAGTATATGTTAGATATCATTGTAATTATAAAGGAATAAAAAATATGTATTGCTCAAATATTTTAGAAAATACTAGCAAAAACCTAGTTATTTTTTTTTACTTTAAAAAATTAAATAGATGTCAAACACATTCGTTAGTATTAACTATTTTAACATTTATGAGTCAATATTTGTTTTTCTTCTTTTCATATTTGCTTATCCCACAATTAGCTATAGTACCAAAAATAAATTTCTTATAAAATTTCTCTACCCACAATTTTTTTACTTGTAAAATTTTAAGATTTAAACTTTACTCTTTGAATAAAAAGAGAACTATTTTTTTTTATTTATTTATTTTTTTTTTTTTTTGAGATTGCTGATTGCAGAAATGTGTAAAAATATTATCATTTAATCTAATTTAGAAAAAAAATTGTATTTATTGTTATTTACTAAAATCTTTTTTAATTTTTAATGTCAAAGTACATTACAGTATAAAAAACCAAACAAGAATGAAGAAATTTTTCTGCTCCATACACTAAAATAGTGGGAATTGTTTCACACCATTTTAGATGGTCTCTGTCCATCATTCCATTGTTGCAATGTGGACAGGTTGGGCACCAATATAAAAAAAAGAACCGCCATGCACACACAGTTGACAATCAGCTTAAAACTCGCAATAGTTGCTGGTCAGGGATGAACATTCTCAACAAGCTCTTTGTGGAGGTTCTACTTATTATATCCTGATTTACGTTTAGGGCTGAAGTGTTTTTATTACGATAATTGTCAGTCGAAAAAAGAATATCACTTAAAATCCTCTGTAAAACCATTTTTTATCTAAGATGTCGGATAGTGTATTTTCATCTTCATGTTGGCTTGTTTCTTTTCATCTCCAAGACAATGAGCAAAGATACATAGGGGGTGATAGGACTTTTTTTTCTCATGAGCTGCTGCAAGAAAACTCGTCACTGTAATACTTTCAATTATGTAACAGGATCATCAGATGCAAAAGTCTTTTTAGATTCCTTTCAGTCAGTTGTTAGCGCAACCCACAAAAGATCAAATTTCTAATAAGAAATTGCTGCAGAGCTATCTTAATATAAGCTATCGTACCATCAAAAGCAGTTCCAGAATATCTTATAGGAATATAAAACGAGTAGAGCACTCAAAAAACTCCAGCACCAACCTTTAGTCATTCTTCTGATAGAGATTCATCTGTTTAAACGCTGAGCCAGTCTGGTTTTAGCATTGAAGTTTTATATTATTCAATGTAATAGTACGCAAAATTTCAAAAGGACATTTTTTTAAGCTGGGTAATAAAACTCCATACAAATGTTAAGTGTTATAAAGTCACAAGGGTTTGTAAGCCCCATTAATTCCTATATCTTACAATCTAGGTTAAAATTAGAAATTTCTGAATAAATCTATGTGCGGTCTTTAAATATCTGGTTGTGATTTATAGTACCTCCAGAAAATACCACCATTTATTATTACCTTTTTTATAAAAAAAATAGTAGCTGTCTTACATAATAGCGTTATGTATTGTCAAAAGTAATAATACATCACTCAGCTTGAGCATTACTGCGCTGGTTATTCAGCGAAATTCCTGATTCTATAAAGTCTCTAATTTTTCAGACACCTTAGAAATAGTAATCAGGCGTACGACCATAGTACAACAATATATAGAGGCAAGCATAATTAAAATTTTATACGTACTATTTAAGGAAGAACTAGCACATTTCTAGGGGCAGCCAAAAAACCACTGAAGGAGGGACAATCATTTACTAAATTGTTACGAAACGTAATCAATGAGACACTTCTAAATCATCTTATTACAAAGTACATTCCTAAAGTAATTAAATTTGTCAGTCTTATTTAAGAGGTGATTAATAATTGAACCAATTCTAATTAGGTGTGAGGAAGATAAAATAATCTGAATGGCAAACTTATCATAATATATAAACATATTATTTATTCCAAATAAAATTTAAAAGGTATCATCAACGGGAACTTTATTTACTCTCTTATTTTATGATTGTGTCCAGAAGACCAGTTCGCCAACTAATAAGAGGCAATGAAATCCTTCCCCACAGTTAAGAGTAAAAATTAAGTCTTTATATAGATGTTAAATAGAATGTAGCTTAGAATGGATCCCTAAGGGAGTCTATAGTACATCAAGTACTTCTCAGTTACCTTTGTTCCAATGCTAACTCTACAAGCACGTTAATCAATGAAAGAGAGAATCCAAGCCAACAGTTTGTCTTCAATACTGAGGTCTATAATCTTAATAAACATTCCAGATTAAAACAAGTAACGCTCCAGACTCTAATGTACACTGATTTAACATCAATGTACAAAGACACAAAAACATTTCTGACATCAAATGCATCTTTCCTGACTTGAAAAATATGGGCAAGCTGCATGTTAGCTGATCAACTTTCTGATGTGCTGAAACGAGCCTGTTATTTTTAAAGTAACTCATGGTGCTTCAAATACTAATTACATCTTACATGTAGCACCTTCTCCATCACTTTTGCCCTTAGACGCGCAAATTATATAGATCAGTAATTCGTCGCACACTTTGCATATTTATCATTTTTAAGAAACTAAGAAAAAACAGTTTCTTTCATTGAATGGCCATACATATTTCCAAAATATGCTTAAAAATATTAAAAAATATACATTTTTTATCTACATTCAAATTTTTAAGAAAATCGGAATGAATATTATCCATTCCCTGTCAGTTTCTGGTTTTTAATCAAAATAATCTCCAATTCTAGTAGTACAAAATGGGAGTAAAAATATCATTTTCATTGGAACAGAGAATCAGCATTCAAGTGAGAAATGCAAATATCAGCAGGTAAATTGAGGGGACACATATTTGGACCAAGCACCTACGATGTAAATCACTTAGACGCCAAGAACGTTGTTCAGGGAGCCATTGCAAAAAACTAGGAGGTACGTCTACGTTGCACCCCTCTGTTCAAATAAATTTAATTAGATAAATATTTTGTAACTGTATATTTATATAAAAATAATTTTCAATTATCTTTTCCCAACAAGAAAGTTAACATCAAATTTTCAAGGATCTTTCGAGGTAACTCCAATTTTAATAAAATTTGAACACTTTATTAACATTTTATTTTTATCTAAATAATATTATTGAAAATTATTTCATTTAGATAAATATAAAATGTTCTCTTCAAAGAATTATAGAATTTATGAAAATAAAATTTTATTTCAACTAGATTTCATTTTATTTTAAATTTTATGATTGACCATACTATATATATATATATATATATATATATATATATATATATATATATAT
>JAPDSC010069371.1:0-10837 GCA_026290005.1 Latrodectus geometricus
AATGGAAGAATATACATAATTCTTCTTTGTGTTAAAAAAAAAAAAAAAAAAAAAAAAAAAAAAACTTTCTTGCCGATTTAAGCTAACCATAAAGTGGATGTTATGATTTATTTATTGCTTGCATAAACAATCAAATATTAATATTTAATGTGCTTTACAGGCTACAGGAAATAAATTTATCTTTACTTAATGATGAATAAGTATTTATTTTTTAACAGCGGTATCAAGAGAGACAAATCTCCAATAAAATATAAAATAACCCATCCCACTAAGATTTTGGCCAAATGTTCTTTCTAACTACTCACTGAAGAGCTAATCCCACTGACACATTGACTTGTTTTTGATGGGTGGACAAAATTGTATAGTCAACATTATAGGTGAAAACGACTATTTGCTTAATTCAGAAAACAATTATAAGTAAAATAAAGGGACATACACATGATCTCAACTGTAACAAAAGAAACAACCATTTTATGGTTCAAAAAAAAGGAACACTAACTTGTTTATTTAGTAACATAGACTCATATTTAATAAGATTGATATAACCACTTTGGTAAAAAGAAATTAAATAGGTGATTACTATTGAAATATATGAAGGACTCAGAGTGGTTCTATGTATCCTTAGGGAAAGTGCCACATTTATTTTGACGTCAACGGATAGTTTTATAGCCGAATATTCTATGACATTTGTCCATGCGTAGTGGAAATGTTTCCGTGACATTTTCTTCCAAAGTGGGCCGTATTCACGCATCTCGTGTAAGTGAAATAAGAATTCTCATTCACTCATCCCAACATATGAGACGAGCTGGCATGCTAGTTAGTGCCCTGGCCTTCTGTTCAACAGCACGTAGGTTCGAATCCCGCTGTGGATTTAGTAGCTTGTAGTGATGCACTTTGTTCCGGTCTAATAAACTCTCGTGTGAAGAAAGATGCATTTGAGAGACGAACAAGACTCAACTGCCTGCGTACTTCCTGTACTTTGTTCTGAATTGGGCTCTTCAAGATATATAGAAACTGTTGGGGGACGAAACAGAAAATCCCCTATACTTTAGTGAACATGGCGGAAATTTATTTGAACCAGGTTTCGAATTCACTCTCTTTGGATAATGAGAACGACCCCTAACCAACCAAGGCACCACAGTTTACAAAAATATTGTTGCACCAGTATACTTCCCTGTACTTAGGTCAAGTATTAGGGTTTTCTGCTAGCTCCCTGCGTCTAAAGGACTTCCATCTAACTACCAGAAACACGCTGTTGTCTGTCACCCCCAGAGGTAACATTTCACATGGAGAACAAAGCAACGATGATCTATTTATGCACACTGTTCAATATAGGCTGGTGGAACACGCTAAAGGAAACTGAAACGTCATATACATTTTCCATTCTTTTGTAATGATTGGAATCGAACTCGACATTTTCCATTTCGAAGAATATGGTTTTATCATTTGGCTGAGTGAGCCCACTACACTGATTATCATAAATTAAGGAAAAATCACATAAATGACGGTAACGCAAAAAGTTATTTGTGAAATTTAGTGAAACTTATTATACAACACGAATGAAGATAACATAAAATAAATCACCAGATAGTTATTGTATTTTAAAAATTAGCATATATATACAACGATCAAATGGGAGGTCTAAGCTTAGTATAAGAAAAGTATCTTTAATATAGGATATCATCCACCCGAGAAGCAATACAACTCCTGCAGCAATATGTGGTGCTCTCAATTAATTATGCGGTCTATTAATTGAGTAGGAAGTGAGAAATATTGCTCTTCCAAAGCAGTTGAAAGTGTGGCTAGAGTACTAGGAGTGGGATTGAAAACAGCTACACATCGTCCTAGAGCATCTCGATTGGATTAAATTCTGATAATCGAGCTGGTCCCAGAATGCACTTAAATGTTTCGTGCTCAAGATAAGCATCCACGATGCAAGTCGTGTATGGTCTCGCAGTATCATCTTGTAGCACGAAAGAATCACCTATTGCCCAGCATAAGGGCCCACATAAGCATCCAGAATATCATCTCTTCCCGTGGAAACGTTTATGCTTACATCTATAAAAACATGGAGGTCTTTGCGTCAACCCAAAGAGATACCACCCAAACACACACTGCCTGATTCGTATGCATCTCTTTCACGGATGTTTGAAGGATTAAAACTAGTTTCACGTTCTCTCCAAATGAAAATGCGCCTACTTTCGAGGCTGAATCTCGATTCACTGATAAAAAGAACACCTCTTTTGATCACGCGTTTAATGGATACCTTAACGTGTCCACTACAAACGGCTCTGCCAATGGAGTGACGTGAGTGGGTTACAGTACTTCGGCGTTAAGTTTTACTTTCATGCGCATGACAAATATCTATCATCGGCATTTGTGATATCACGTGGCCGTCAGTGGCTGAACCGCCTGGATGTCGAGCCAGGCGTTTAGAAGTTGTTGTCCAAATTCTATGAATCCTAGACTGACTCTATCCACTATTGTATGTTTTTGTCCTGCCTTTAGTCTCCCAATAGCTTGTCATCGAAATATTTCGGTCAAATGATGCCTGGAAGCCATTGTTCCAATTTCCTTATACCAGATTTCTAATTTCAGACACGCACCAACAATATCCACCTTGTTCTGAGATATAAATTTTTAGGCTCTTTGTAAATGACTTATTCTGACAACAGCACCACTATTTTGCATAATGTCATATTGTTTGGCTGTTTTTACTTACCAAGATATTCAAATTGTATTGAGATTGATATATTTTTGGAAGAGTTATGACTATTTTTGTGATTTTTCTTTAATTTTTGGTAACCATGAACGTATTCTGTTTTTTTTTACTAAGAAAATGAATTTCTGATATGTAAAATTATACAAGAATTAAAAAAAAATATCTAAATTATACTAAAAGAAACTCGTTTTGCATTGATTCAACAAGAGATATTTTACCATTCTTCAAAAAGTCAGTTGTTAAATCAAATGCCTTAGTCTGGAAATCAGTTATTGAAGAATGAAATTGCACTTTCGACTAGATTGATGTATTCTACCAAAATTCGAGTTGTATAACTTTTTATATTTTGAACGCGGATCTTTTTTTAAATTTCTGCTTCATCTATTAGGCTCGAATTCGGATTTCTTTATCTCCACTTCCAGCATTCTTAATTGTATCAGTAAGTTAGTCTATCGTATTTTCAGTTTTTCTTAGTCCGTTAAATTTTACTTTTCCTTCGTTGTGAAAAAATATTGCGACTGCCTTAAAATCTAAAAATATGAACAATCCTACAGGCTTATGTTTACCCATTAAAATATGTCGGCTCCATTGGTTCAGAGTTGGCAGTTGAATGGTTACCTCTCTAATCTGCGGTTTAACCGCACGCGGATTCGATTCCCATTCAGGCAAAAGTGTTTTTAGTAATTCGGAATCCCCTTTAAACAGTTCATCCTAATCTCGTGTGAAAAAGTGACTGTTAATCGACAAACAAAGCTCACTAAACCTATTTTAATGAACCACTTTTATTCAGCTAATTACATCCTCTGTCTTTTATTTCTCTTTGTAATATTTACCATTCTCCAAGTAATCTTTTGTTGAGTGCCAGCCAGGCTGGACATAAGAGGTGTGCTGCTCGATTTTTCCAACTGAACAGCAATTCGGTGTGGAGTCCGACTTCTTCAGTACACGCATGTCATGGGCAACCGTTTATAGGGCAGACAACCTTCATACAAGAAAAGGACAAATACAAGAAAGCGAGAAAGTACATCCCTGTCCGAACTGGGATTCGAACCCAAGACCTCCTTATCTGCAGTCATTCACGCTGACCACTCCAAGCAATTTAATTTTAAATAGATGATAAATATTTTTAAAGTTTGTTTCTAGTAAACTTATGCATGTAGATTTGTCAAAATTGTTCGGAAACTGGCCAACATTAATGGTAGTCAATTTAGTCCTTAAGTTGTTATTTTCGTGTATCAATCTGGTAGCTGAAGGGCTACGTCTCTGTCCTTATTTTCAACAGTTCATGAGTTTGATTCCGACTTTTATCGCGAATAGAAACCTTAGAGCCTCAGATCCAGTTTAACTCTTGCATACATAAACACCACCACACCAGGTTGTTCACGCATTTTTGTAATGAGTTTGCAAAGATATTAGAAAATAAAATACTTATTTAATTATATATGTTCAATCTGATAGCCCTTTCTGCTGTATTGTCATATTACATCTTAATTTCTTAGATAAAAATCCTTTTCTTAATATATCAAAGCTAATATAGTTCCACTTTTCCTTCACAATCTTCAAAAGTACATCAGCAATGTTTTTATGCCTCTTATAAAGAGCTTGTTTTAAAAGTCTAAATGCACAGTAATCCATAGGTGAAACATCACGGGACTTGGGTGAAATGTCCCTTGATGTTTCACATTCTCGTTGAAAATAATAGCTCCAGTTAAGACATCATTTAAAAAAAAATTGATTTAGAGGTATCGCTTTTAGAGCCAATCTTGGCAGAACTAAACACAGTGAAGATAATTTGGATAAAGGAGCGAGTATCTTCTTTGAAAACAGGGATTAAAAACATTCTGTTATTGCATTCAGTGCAGGTGTTACTACACATTTATTTTACAGGTGTTAACCGTTTGAGTGCGGCGAAGCGCTATCGTGCTTCGCTTGTTATGCGCCAAAAATGCGATAGCGCTTCTCTTGTTTTGTACCGAAGATGCGGAGACGCTGCTGTTGGTTAGTATAATTTTCGCATCTATTGAGAGCAGTTGAATTCATATCAATCTCAGTTTTTATTCATTTTATATTTATTCAATAATTAGTGTTAATTATAACCATTTCTATTATTCTCAAAAAAAAAATTAACTACGTATTTCATTCAGCATTTTTAGCATATATATAAGAAAAACTCTTCAGCACTCAAACGTTTTAATACCTATTTATTCTGATAGTAATCCGAATAAATTTTAACATTTTTTACTGCTTTCATTATTTTAAATTTTCTGTTATAAAAAAAATCTAGTAATAACCATAAAAATTAAAAAAATAAAACTTTCCTTGTTTTCTATTTTTTCTCTTCTCTTTTTCGGTAGTAAATCGATCTTTCTTTTTCATTACAGTCAGAGCAAATATATCCAAGATTCATCACTGGTAACTACATACTTCCATTTTCCACCTGCCACATAATTTTCGTACAATCAATCTTAATCCTAAGCAGAAAAACAAGTCTCGCGGTGTTAGGCAATGATATTAGACTTTTACTTTGATTAACTTTAAATAGGATTTTATAATTTTGTTCACAATTCCATCAGCGATACACTGCTGGCCACCCTAATTACAATACCAAGAAAGACAAGAGATATCCCAACAAAATTTATTTTGTAGATAACATGTAGACCAAGTATTAAATGATTAAATTTATAGACTTCTGTGAAATGTGGTTCCTGCCAGAGCAGCCTTCATTGTTGGAGATCACCGCTACCACACGCCTCTTCATTGATTCAAAGAGACTTTGGATGTGTTCTTGGGATACAGCAGACCAAGCAGCTTCCACACGTTGCCAAATTCGATCTGGTGTGGCAACTGGGGATATAATCTTGGTCAATTGTTGAGCAACCATCTACCACACGTTTCCTATCGGCGAAAGATGCGGAGAACGAAGCACCCAGGGAAGCAATTCATTCTGGCGATTGACGAAAAACCCTTGCCAATACGTACCTGTATGGCTGTATTGTCCAAGGGAAATGTCTGTGAAATATGGCTGTGTGAAGGCCCTGATAGTAAGGAAACACAATTGGCTCCAAAATGAGAGATGTAGCACTGCGTGTTTTAACTACCGGCAGTGCGTTCTATAAAGTGTGAGAGTGATATCTAGTATATCGCCCTATACCATAATACCCAGTTCAGGACCAGTGCAGCTGTTCAGCATCCTCTCTCCATGATGTCTCCAGATTAGAATGCGACCATCGTAGTGTTGCAGACAGAAGCGTGACTCGTCAATAATGAAAATTTCATTCCCTTCTGCAGTCCATATCCTTCTTTCATTGCGACCTTGCACCATAAAACCCATCCAACCAACTTTCTTTCATCGCATCTTTGTCGGCGGAGATGTATGTGGTTCTACGTCAAGAGTGGACGAAGCAATAGACGTATTGCAGACAGACCACTCTGCTATAAACGGCGTCTAATTGTACGCACAGATGACATTAAACATTGAATGTGCTGTGCTATGGTTCGTAATGTATCTGGACGATAAATCATTGCCATACACACAATTTGCCTTTCATCACTTGAAGTGGTGCACTGAGGTAGATGCGATCGAACACGTCGGCCCATCGTGCATCCAATGATCACATATTCGCTTTACAGTTGTTTGGTTTCGTCCAACACGACTACCGATTTCCCTGAAAGATAATCCACAATCTTGATAGGCAACTATCCTTCCTCTGTCGAGCTCGGATACTTGATGGAAAAATAACCGCTGTTTTCTACGAGGCATAATTGATCGTTAAAATAAAAATAAATGAACTTGAAATCTCTAAGCCTTAAATAGAGCTTTGAAGTGGCGCCACAGGCGTGCGTGATGTGTGGCTGTGCTGAAATTCTAATCATTTGCATGTCTCACCTCCGCCAATGCGTGTTGAAAATTTCATGCTATTTTTGTTGCATCTACGGTGGCCAGCAGTGTATTTAAAGATTTTACAATGGTTACTTGTGAAGCATGAGATAAGACTTTAGATTTAATAAGAGGTGTATGTAGGTTTGTTGAGTATACATTTTTTTACTATTTTCCAATGAAATGTAAACTTTGACACATTTCTTTCTTTCCATATTAATTAAGTCACTCATTTTACGCATAGAAATTTTAAAACCATGATTTTCACATCTTTTTTTTTTTTTTTTTTAAAAAATAACTGATTAAGAGTATTGTTATATATATAGATATATATATATATATATATATATATATATATATATATATATATATATAAAACTTCGATCTATTGTTTATTTTTCAGCAACGTTTTAAGGCTAAAATTATATTCTTAATGGTGCAGCCCTATAACAATTTGATCCTAATTAAATTTTTAATTTTAAAATATTATTTTAACTTCATGGAGAAAATTGCACTTGTTACAAAAATGTGTGAATGCCCTCTTTTTAGCAACAAACCTATTTTCGTAATGTATGTTAAATGGCGTATCCAAATGCATTCCGATCGCTAAATTTTGTGAAAATCTGACATTAAGTATTAGGTTACTTGGAAAGAAGTTTCGTTTTACCCACCAGGTTAAATTTTTTACTACTAAACACCAACCATTTTATGAGTTTGTAATCAAAAGTATTTGTCTAGAATTGACAATATGCAATTCAATAAGATGGTTATTTTCCATGCATCTTTCATTTTAATAAAAAATAATATATTTGATATTGTTGGTGCTGAAGCTTAACTCAACCGTTCCGCAATTTATAGTCGAATGACTACAGGTGTTGAATTACCATAGGCTTATAAGGTTTCTAGAACATTTATACAGGAATGTTCTTGAAACCTAAGGAGGAATGCTCTAGGCACTACCAGAGGCTGAAATACCAGCCTCAGCCAGTCAGTGAGTCAGATGAAAATTGTAAATCCTTACCTTGATTAGACACTTGAGTCTCCAACACTATAAGTTATGTTTTGTGTCTGTTTACGAAAGCTGTATAGATTTTTAGTCTATAAAAGTATCAAGCTAAAGATTTTTCTAGTCAATTTGTGGATAAGAGGGCTGCGTTTCTTTAGAAGAAATTTTAATCTTTCTTTTCCATTTTAATCTTTCTTTATTATGCAGAAATAAACTCGTAACAATGTTTTTGGTTCTTATGCATTTTCAGTTATTAACAGGAATATGCACCGCTCACCCTGTCTAGTGGTCAGCGAGCCTGACTGTGGATAGGGAGGTCCACGATTCGAATCAAGGTTCGGACATGGATGTACTTACTTTCTCTCCTGTATTTGTCCTTTCCTTTTATGAAAGGTTCCTGTCCTATAAACGGGTATACCTATGGCATGTATGTACTGAGGAAATCGGATTCCACACCAAATTACGATTCAGTTGGAAAAGTGGAGCAGCGCACCCCCACACTGCCAAGCTAATTGCCTTAAGACAACAACAACGTATTTGATTAATATATAGTTTAACACAGGCCTTTTGTCTCTAAAAAATGGAGTAAAATTTATAATGGCATATTCGTTCATAAATAACGTAAGACATGCGACAATTCAAAATTTTTTGTTGTTAATTTTCTAACTAATTTAAACCTTCCTATAAACGAGAATTTGAACTCATTGAAAAATTCCTCATAGTACGATAGTGACTATTTCTTGCCTTTGAAAACTGTCATCGATACTTAACTGCTGGAAGTAGAAAAATATAATGCACTTTTTCCACATCCCATATGTGAATTTTTTTAAAAATAATAATCATCAATAATATATAATATTTTATATAATTTTAAATACTTTAAATAAAATTGATAAATAATAATTACTAAAAAGTGTGAAAATATATTGTTGAAAACAGTTCAGTTGGAAAAGTGGAGCAGCGCACCCCTTATTGCAAGCCTAGACAACAGGAATTGCAAATTTAAAATCCTAAATAAAATAATCTAAGAAAAAGGAAAAAAAATTGATATCGTAATTCTTCAAAGTCACCCGTTTTAAATTGAGAAAAACATAAGTTATTTTTAGTTTAATTTATTTATTTTTCAATTGAATTTCTTTTTCTCTGCTATGGCCTCTTATGTTTAATGTTTTGAAGCACTCTTTACTCAAGAAATTCATTTCAGCATTTGCAACCTCCAGCCATTTAATTAATTATAAAAGTCAAACAATAGTAAATATGGCAATTAACGAGCTTTGATAGAGCAGTGTTTCTCAATTGAATTTACTCCAAGGACCGGTAAAATATTTCGGCACGTTTGCACGGACCGGTAATATTAATAATTCGACCCAACGCACAATTTTTCACAAAGATAAATCATGAAGACATACTTAATTTTTAAAGCATTTTGTTTTTTATAATTTACATTATATTCAACTTACTTATAAAACTGCATCGAGAATAAAAGCACCGAAACTTAATTAAAGCGATAGTCTGCGTTCAAGTAATCAGGGATACGCAAGGCACCAAGGCAGACAGGCGCACCCTAACTGGTGTTCTAAGCAGTGTTACCAGAACAATTTGATTAAAAGGAATAAGTCGTCAGTTCAAAATGTAATAGATTTCATAGAATAGTAAAAAAGAGTTCCGAGGTACTGGCAGTTTGTTTTTTTAATTTAGATATACTCCCCAACAATCTTAAAAGAAGTGCAAAAAATTTGGGTTTACGTGAAAATTTTATATTCCAGCATAACAATGACCAAAACATACGCCACGTAATGTCAAAATGTGGTGTCTTTTTCATAGTAAACAGCAATTGTACACACCACCATAGTCCCCTGACATCAATGTCATGGAAAATTTGTGGGCCACACTCGAAACAGCGGTCCAAAAACACCAAATTAGAAACAAAGCCCATTTAAAGCAAGTGGTACTAGAAGAATAGGATAAAATATCTCCAGATACCACCAAAATCTGTATGAATCTGTACCAAGACATTTGGAGGACATTATAAAAGCCAAAGGACATGCAACCAAATATTGACACTGTCCTTGCATGTGATATATAACAAATATTTCATTGGTGTATCCTCAATTTTTTAAGGTAGACATTTGCTTATGTTTACTTGAAATGCCCTAATTAAACCCTTTGTAATGTCTAAGAATAAAATTACGTTTGTACTTCTAGTAAATGTGCTATTTCGAGTGAAAGTAGAATTTATAAAGTAAAAGTAAGGTGTATCCTCAATTGTTTGTGCCACTGTATATATATATATATATATATAATATGCATGCTACTGAAAAGTATCTATATAACACAACTGAGATGAATTTTACTTTGTGAATGAGAGTGGCGGAAGTTATAAAAAATGGTCTATAACCACGTTTTTTGGTTGTTTTTTCACTGAACAGACATGTTCACAGACATGAATATAATAACAAATGTCATAATAAATATGATTATAAATCTTTAAGTATATAGAGCCTATGTTACTGAAGATTGATTAATGTTTTCTTGAAATAACATCACAACATATTCGACGAAATAAAAGAATTCTTTTTCTTTCGTTTTAAAAATGGCGAGCCATTTTCTTTTTCAACCCCTGACAAGTACAGGAATGTTTTCTCATCTATTCGTACAAGATGGTGCCGTTCCATTTGATGACACCCTATCTGGCAGCCGGATAGTTATCGTTTTATTACCTTTGTTTTAACAAGGCCACCGCGGCCTGGTTATTTAGGACGTTCGTCTCGTTATCGGCAGGTAGTGAGTTCGAGTACCGACCTAAAGATCCATTTTGTTCTCTAATGGTGGCTCTGACATATTAAAATATGTCATGGTCACAATGTCCTTTAACTAAAATGATGAATCTGGGGGCGCAGGCTTAGTACTGGAGTGTCTTCTGCTTCTAAATGAAGAAGCTTCCCACTTTGCTGCTGTTATCTAATTGGTAGAGTTTAACTCAGAGCTAGCAACTAGGAAGCATGCTGGTGCAACAACAACCTTGGTTTCAACAGTTCGAGGTTTCGAGCCTCATTTTGGACACGACTATTTTTGGTGGTTTGGTAAATATTTACAGATGTAGTTCCCGATATAAGTAATTGATAAATATAGGATCTTCCCTTCAACAAGTCGAATTCCCACTTCGGTGTTAGGTGTTTGCAGTGGTTGAGAAATCCACTTCAAACCTCTTGAGCAAAAATGACTGTTGAAT
>JAPDSC010069386.1:0-11305 GCA_026290005.1 Latrodectus geometricus
TTAATTAACAGTGTTTTTTCTAGTACATAAAATAGTATTTTGGTGAAAAATTAGTTTTAAGATCTAACTCTTTTTCTGTTTTAAGAAATTTCAAGTGTGAGAACTATTTTATCAGTCCCTTCGAATTCGTAAAAACGATCATCTGTTTAATGAGTTTGTTTACTGCATTAGGTAAGGAAGTCTATTTACTTGGGTAAAAGATTTCACATTCAGTTGAATTATAAGTTTCTCGTATTTATTTTGGTCTTCCTAATTTCATTGACTTTGCCCGATATGATATTAATACTTGTGTATGTTCTGTAATTACTTCTTTGTGAAAATATTTTTTTTAAAAAAAATTTGGGACTGCTATGTAAAAATTGTGTTTGATAAGTACTAGATACGTAAGATTCTACAAGCTTTAATAGCCTGTGGGGACAGACATCATTCTCTTATCCCGAAGGTAGCAGGATCGATAGAAAAAGAATAGAAAAAGAATTCTTCTCTTATTAGAGATCTTTTATAGAAAAAGAATTCTTCCTTTATTAGAGATCTTTTATAGAAAAAGAATTCTTTCCTTATTAGAGATCTTTTCTAGAGAAAGAATTCTCCCCTTATTAGAGATCTTTTCTAGAAAAAGATTTATTCCCTGATTAGGGGTGCTTTCTAGAGATCTTTACTAGATATCTCTTCTAGAGAAAGAATTCTTCCCTTTTTATGGATGTTTTCTAAAAAAGAATTCTTCTTCACTTATTTAAGATCTTTTCTAGAGAAAGTGGATACAACCTTAAGAGGTTGTATCCACTTTCTTTATAAAAGACTGAATTATAGTACTTTACTTAAAAGTAACTGCACCATCATTTAATATTCTTTCATTGTTAGGAAGAAAAGAAAGAAGGCAAAGAAGGAGAAAAAGGAGAGGAGAAAGAGGAAGGAAAAGAAGGAAAGGAAGACAAAGGAGAAGAAAAGAAGGACGAGAAATCTGGGGTAACCGATATTTTAATTCCTTCATGCATAGACGTTTAAGGAAATATATGTATTATATTTCGAATTTTATTCAAATGTACATCTAATTGCGTAAACAATACAGATACAATTAATATAGAAATTATAAAATAAAATATGGTACAGATATTTATTGGGATATCTGAGAATTTTCAAACCACACATTTTTATTCACCCGTAAATATATACATGTGAGATTTCACAAGCTTAAAATAAATTACTTTCTATAATATTTACCTTTAAATTTATGATTGTTGTTTGCTTTATTCATCATCAAGTAAAATGACTAAGATTTGGAACAAAGTGAAAAATTTTCAAGCCAAACACGAAGCATATTACAAGTCAAAGCAGCCTCTGGACAACATAACCTAATACATTGATTTCTGACTTTTAGGGAATTACATTGCCATCTACCCAGTCTAGTGGTCAGTGTACCTGACTGCGGATGGGGAGGACCTGGGTTCGAATCCCGGCGCGGGCATGGATGTACTTTCTCTCTCTCTCTTGTCTTTGTCCTTTCCTTGTGTGAAAGGTTGCCTACCCTATAAACGGGTACCTATGGCATGTGTGTACTGAGGAAGTCGGACTCCACAACAAGTTACGGTCACGAAAAACAAAACAACAACAGAGAGTTACTTTGAGATAATGAAGATCATAAAAGCAAAAAATCCCTTTATATTTCTTAAAATTTGTGATATAGAACAGGCCCTCATTTTTTTACTTTTTAAATACTTTTATCGGCTTTTTTATAAAGGTAAGCAAAACTTCCAGATATACTACGGAACACGTCTGTGTTTACATTTTTTAAAACATTTCAAAGTGAGTGGAATTGCATAGCATGATACGTTTTCTATCATTTTTTTTCATTTTTATCGTTTTCTATCTTTTTTTTTCATTTTTATCGTTTTCTATCATTTTCTATCATCTAATTCATACGTTTTCTATCATTTTCGGATGAAGCTAAATTTTTGTAAGTGTAATTAATCTTTATACATAATAACACAAAAAGAAACACGTGTTTCAAATTTCGTATCGATTTGTCTATCTTGCTTATGCTCCATCGTTCTTTTATAAAAAAAGGAGTATTTCGTGAAATCTGTCAAGGATTCTGAATATATGTATAGATAGATAGACCGACTGCATACACAGAGTTTCGAATAACGAAGTAAAAGTTAGTAACAAAGTATTTTATTTTTTGATGAACTCAAAATAAGCAAATGATTATTCATGCATATATATATGACATTTATACCAAAATATGCATTACTAAGAGCAAAGAAAAATAAATAAATATGTTCTCCATATTTGTGAAACACCTGCCTAGACATTTGGAAGTCAAAGCTTTGACATTTCCCTGTCGACTGTCTGTTTCAACAGCTTTGTCAACGCAGTAATCAAATAGCGATGACGAAAATATTTTCCTTGAATAATCGAAACTCCATTTTTAATTTATTTTTTGAATGAATGAATGAATCTTAGCACTTGTTAAGAATTAAATCTGATCAATTAAAATCTATCCAAATTTCTGGAAAAGTGGCATGATTCTTTTTTTTAATTTAAGTTCTTTGCCTTACGCAATTTGCTGAGGGCAATTTTTGTGCTTGCTACAGCAAATTCGGTTTGTAAAAATCACTTTTCATAAGATAAATCTTGTGAAAAGTGGTTTTAACAAAACAAATTTTATATAGTGGCTTTATTTCACAAAACAAAAATTCCTTCAGAATGTTTGGCAATTAGAAGTGAAAAAGTCGTGGAATGTATTTGGACGAAGGATGATAAAATTTAAATGTTAAATTCTCATCGATAGTAAGACTACATGGATTATTAACCATTTTCATTTTAAATTTTACATTTTTAAACTAGAAATGATATTTGTTAATTTTCGCGTCCAGTTAGGCTAGCAATATGGGGTGAGCTGCTCCACTTTTCCAATTGAACCGAATTCAGTGTGGAATCCGACTTTTTCAGTACCCGTAAGGGTTTTTTTTTTTTTTTTTGTGAAAATTTAAACTATTTAAAAAAATTTTCTGTTTTACACAAACAAATGTAAATGTTTAAATCTATATTATGATATGCATTAAAATCGATATATTTGCATTAATTGTTTCTAGGAAATTTTAACTACTTAGCAGTTCTCCTTGTAAGCACAAATGCATATATTTAAATCTATATTAATACACATGCTAATATTGTAATGCATTTGCTTATATTAAAACCTATATATTTGCATATATAGATTTGAATTAATATTAAAATCTATAATTTTGATTTTAATATAAGTTAAAATCAAAAATTAATTTTTGCAATTTTAACATAGATTAAAATCTATAATTTCGCATATAAAATCTACATGTTAGCCAAAATGAAAATCCATATATTTGAATATATAAATTTTACAATACAAGCAAATGCAAATATTTAAATCCATATTTGAAAATATTTATCTATAAAGAGTGCACTATACGTATACTTAGGTACCCGTTATAGGGTAAGCAACCATTCATACAAGGAAAGAACAGAGACAGGAGAAAGAAGAAGTACACCTATTAGGTACCCGTTATACTTAGGTACCCGTTACAGGGTAAGCAACCATTCATACAAGGAAAGAACAGAGACAGGAGGAAGAGGAAGTACACCTATTAGGTACCCGTTATACTTAGGTACCCGTTACAGGGTAAGCAACCATTCATACAAGGAAAGGACAGAGACAGGAGAAAGAGGAAGTACACCCATGCCTGAACTGGGATTCCAACCCAGGTTCTTCCTATCTGCAGTCAGGCACGCTGATCACTAGATAGGATGGGCGGCTAATGGTATTTTTTATTCGTATCAAATACTGGTCTGCATGAATATTACATCAGCATTAAAAATTTAAGAATATAAAATATGATATTTTTTTTCTAAAAAAAGTGATTTTAAATATTTGTACACTACATAACGATGTCGAAAAGAAATCCATTGTACGGCAAGAACTTTTCGAGTTAACTTCAAATGCATCGTTTTCATGTATTGCAAAGGAAGGAAATCCAAAAATTCCGAAACACCCCCCCCTACGGATGTGGTGCCGGGATCGAACCCGTGACCTTGCCCACTGATGCATAAGATGCTGGGAACTCTTCATTCAAATTTATACTTCTTATGAAGGGTGTCAGAATATGGGATTCAGATTGAACCCAAAAACAAAAATTTAAATCATTTATGAAAAATTAAGAAAGGAAGCTCCAAAGTAAGTTTTTTCACCTGATTTTAAACACCTTGTTTTCAACCACTTTCCAATAAAGCTTTCAGTCAATACTGCGAATGCTTTGAGAGATAAATTGAAGTAACTGTAACGATCTTTTGTCTTGCAGGCTTTCTCTGTGGTGAGCGGCAGTGGGCTGTCGACAGCTTTCTCATTAGCAGTGGCTTGTTTGGTAATTTCGCTCCATTGACCTCCCTGGTGAGTCCATTTCTCTGATGTATTATTAATGTTACGCTTCACAATGAATGATGAGGCTGAGCAATTTTATCATAAACTTAAATGCAATCTATTAACGATGCTTTTAACCCTTTCGCGCCGACTGTCACGTCTACGTGTCAGCAACGAACACACTCACTTCCCGGCCGACACGCAGACGTGCCAAAGCGTTTTCCCGTTCATCCCCGACTGTCACGTATTTGTGCCAGTGTCCTGGAACATTTTAAAAACTATAATTTCTACCCCAAGATGGCATTGTATGGTTTCAGATTCATGTACGTTAGACCTTCTACTCTAAATGAGAGAAGCATGACTCACATACAACGAGTTTTTGATTATATAAACAAAAGGGGAAATAAATGTTCCCGAATGGCGTGTTTTATGACGTCTCTTTAAATTTCACATGGTAGTTTATTGTAAGTAGAGAAGTTTTATTTTCGTTAAAGCATTGGGTATTTCGGTTTGCAGCTTTTAGAAAATAATTAGATCTTGTTAGACGTGAATTTCTTTCTGTTTTTACCGATGCAATGTCGAAGCGTCGAAAATGTTTACCAGAGCATGAAATAGCAAAAATGATACAAAATATTTCAGATATTGATTTCGAAACAGATATCTCATAGTAGTGATACTGATACTATTATATATTTTGATCATAAAGAATCTGTCGTTGATACTTCGGATATTTCATGGATTTAGGCTTAATAGCAAAAAAGCCCCCAGCCCTCGACAGACGCTCGCGTAAGACACTGCCGGCCTCCGCGATAAACGCGCGTTTGCGCTACCTGTCGCGAAGGGGCTAATAGCACTTTTTAGCGGTTATAATTACAACTATCTTCTCTGTAAAAGCTAGGGTAGGTGGCGCTAGGTGTCACAAGGAAGTTTCACCAGCAATATCCTTCCGCTTTTTGTTATACACTACTGGCCATTAAAATTGCTACACCAAGAAGGCGACATGCTACAGACGTGAAATTTATACGAAAGGAAGAATGTGCTGTGATATGCAAATGATTAGCTTTTCAGCGTAGTCAGACAAAGCAGGCGCCAGTAGCAACACCAACATTGTATTTAAATGAGGAAATTGTTCAGCCGGTTCCACATATACAAATTGCATTTGAACGTTGTTGCCTGGTGAAAAGTTGTTGTGATGCCTCGTGCAAGAAGGAGAAATGCGTACCAGCACGTTTCTGACTTCGATAAAGGTCGAATTGTAGCGTACCGGGATAGTGGTTTATGTTATCACAGTGTTGCTGCTCGCGTCGGTCGAGATCCAATGACTGTTAGCAGAATATGGAATCGATGGGTTCAGGACGGTAATACGGAACGCCATGCGGGACTTCAACGGCCACCTATCACTAGCAACCGAGAAGACAGGCATATTATCCACATGGCCGTAATGGATCGTGCAACCACGTCACGAGCCGTGAGTCAAGAAACGGGGTCGTTTGGAAGACAACAAGTGTGTACACAAACAGTTCGATGACGTTTGCAGCAGCATGGACTCTCAGCTCGGAGACCATGGCTGCGGCTTCCCTTGACGCTGCGTCATAGACAAGAGCGCCTTCAATGGTGTGATTAACGACGAACCTGGGAGCACAAATGGCGAGACGTCATCTTTTCAGAAGAATCCAGGTTCTGTGTAAAGCATCATGATGGTGGACGCATCCGTGTTTGGCGGCATCGTGGTGAACGCACACTGGCAGCGTACATTCGTCATCGTCATACTGGCCCATCACCTAGCGTGATGGTATGGGGTGCCATTGGATACACGTCTCGGTCACCTCTTGTTCGCATTGACGGTGCTTTGAACAATGCACGTTACATTTCTGGTGTGTTACGACCCGTGTCTCTACCCTTTATTCGAGCCCTGCGAAACCCTACGTTCCAGCAGGATAATGCCCGACCGTATGTTGCCAGTATTGTACGGGCCTTCCTTGATACGGAACATGTTCGGATGTTTCCCTGACCAGCACGTTCTCCAGATCTTTCACCAATAGAAAACGTCTGGTCAATGGTTGCCGAGCGACTGGCTCGTCACCAAACGCCAGTCACTACCGTTGATGAACTGTTGCATCGTGTTGAAGCTGCATGGGCATCTGTACCTGTACATGCAATCCAATCTCTGTTTGACTCAATGCCCATGCGAATAACTGCTGTTATTACTGCCAGAGGCGGTTGTTCTGGGCACTGATTTCTCAGGATCTATCCAGCCAAATTTTTTGAAAATTTAATCACTTGTTATTTCTAGTATAACATATTTGTCCAATAAATATCATTTTGTTATCTGCATTTCTTCCTGGTGTAGCAATTTTAATGGCCAGTAGTGTAGTTGCTGCTGTTTTGTCATTAGCGCGTTGATGTAATTCTTATTAAGTTTGGAAATAAAGCAGTTATAAACTGGCCCCCAGCGAAAAAGAAAGATGATATCGACTCCGAAAATGCAAAGTTTCGCCTTGATGCTTACTGCGAGGCGTTGCATCCAATTTTTTCGAATAATTCTGCGTGATGGCTAATTCTGTCAGTGAAAACCAGAATGGAGAAGTGTTGTCCTCCCGACAACGGAAGTAAAGAATGTAAAAGATAGCAACCTGATATTGATGGTTTATGGACTTTCATTTACTGGTTTTGATTCCCAACCCATGGAATCAAAAAAGGTAGACCTCCAAAACAGCCTTTTGCTGGATAAAATAAAAAAACTGTCTATGTTACACCACTTTGCTGAGACGGCCTTCGAAGGTGTAGGGCAGTGGTGTTGTGCTAATTTTTTTTTTTTTTTTACCGGAACGCGTATATATATATAACAGAATATTTATAACGGAACGCTATATAATTAGGGCCGATCCAGGATATGCGGCCGCTCTGTGCGGTCTCATGTCCCAAATTTAACGACGGGGGGAGAAGGGTGATTTTCCATGACAATATTGGCAGCGGCGGTTTTTTTTTTTTTTTTTTTTTGGAAGGTTTTATGTCCAAAATTTGACGACGGGGAGATTTTCCCAAATTTTCGCCTGTCGCCAGGACATAGTATATAGATACTCAAACAATATTGCATAAATATTTTTAACAATACATGAAAACACTAATGGTTTTTATAAAATATTCCAAATAGGATTATGTTCAGGATCTTGAGGTTGAATTTTCCTTGTTTTGTTGTCATCCGCTGAACGATGAGACCTTAACCAAGTTTTTACATAATCATCTGGTTTAAATAATTGTTGTGGTGGGCCATTCATTTTTATAAATAAAACATTTGCTAGATTTTCAATTAATATTCTATTTCTTTGTTCTTTTTAAATAACATTTATATTACTGAATCCGGAAGCGATAGGAGGATGCTGCCTCAATGTGCGGCCTGCCTAACACTTTTTAATCGACACTTCGACTTAGGTAGCGTGCATAGAATATTTTGCTAACATTAGTATTTATTAATCTTATTATTACATTATATTGGTTCGGGTTCGGTTCAAACCCTTGTTTATAATAATACATTTAAAAATTCGTCAAAAATTAGAAAAAAAAATCAGTAATTCTTTTAAATTTTTTTTTTCAATATGTCAGCCAATTTTCGTTATCAGAAATCATCTTTTGTTCCGGAACGCGTTCCTGTCCAAAAAGGAAGTACCGGAACGACGTTCCGGAGCGTTCCGGCACGACAACACCACTGGTGTAGGGGGAAGGTGTAGCGGTTATAACTGCAGCTACCTTCCCTGTAAAACCAAGGGTAGATGGCGCTAGGTGCAACAAGGAAGTTTCGCTGGCAATATCTTTTCCCTTTTTGTTATAGTTGCTGCTGTTCTGTTATTAGCTCGTTGATGTAATTATTATTAAATTTGGAAATAAAGTAGTTAAAAATTTATAATTTGTGTCTGGAAAAATTTGATATTAAGGAATCATTGGTTTTACTTTACCATATTAAAAGCCTTCAAAGTCTTTTCTGAAGTATTGTTTTCAAACGGAGGCTCACACGATAATCCTGAAGCAGACCATGGTGAATGATAATGATTAATAATACAATTGATTCTTTGTATTGAGGGGGTGGATATTTGGGGGTTTTCTGAGTTCTCTCACTTGCAACGTGGGAATATATGTCACTATGTATGAAACGTCATCCTGGAAAATAAAGATGAGGCGAAAATTCAAATACTTTACAATAAATTTCGTTTGCTGTTTTCCATCACGTGGGTTCAAAGGGGGGGGGGGGAATCTAGAGGGCTATTGAAAGATCTCACAAGCCTTAAAGAGATGACGTTAGGACTTACGTCACAGTCTAATGGAATTAAATTAATTATTTTTTAATTAAAACCGGTTATCCTATTGGTTTCCAGTTGTATTAAAATTTGGGTAAATAAATCATCCATAAAAGTACATTTTAATCAGCCAGCCGATGGCAGAGTAGTCAGCTTTCCTGACTCCTAGGCTGTTGGTCCCGGATTCGAATCCCGGTTCAGGCATAAAAGTTTTTTTTCTCTGTATTTCTTTGTCTTTTCTTCTGAAATTATGGACGAATGTGGCCCGCCCTATAAAAGGGTTTGTGGTGGTGTGACGTAGGTAATGCTACTCGCCTCCATGACATGGTTCACCGGTGCCCACTGGGTAACGCTAAATGGGTAGCAATTTCTGTTCCTGTTGTCGCGAAGGGTCAACCATCCAGTGCACACCGATAAAAAAAATAAAAAATAAAAAATAAATAAACATTTTAATCATAGTACTAGCACAAGAAACTTAGCTTAGCTTTTCTCACTCTCTATTTTTATAAGAATTGACATCGGAATAATATCGGAATAATTTCGAATTGAATATTATTCACAAACTTGACACTCTTAAAAATTTCTGCTACTAATACTACCGTACAGTTGCTGAAAGTTGTCAGTAAAGAATGTTACAAAACAAGCTATTTCTGAATTTTGAAAGTTCGTATTTTGTTTGTTTTTCTTGAGTTTCATTTCTGACTCGTGTCAACAGAGAATTCAGTTGTATTCAAAACATGCGTTGGTATTTAATTCAAACAAAATTAAAATTATCAAATGATATTTTATTAAATCAATTTATTTTTCTTATAAATTATTGTATTTACGCTCTTTTTACTGTCATACTAAAATAAATTGCTTTCCCCGAAAACCCAAGTGAATTAGCTATACTTGACGAATTCCTGAGACCTTTTATGTACATTAAGAAACCCCGTAGCATCTTCTATTATAAAGCCCATTTTATACGAAATGGTGAGGACACTTCCCCTTTGGGTGAGGTACATATGTAAGCTAAAGAGCGACAATTTCAACTTTTTTTTAAATAAAATATTTCTTGTAAATTATTTGAGCCAGATACTACAGTACCCAACTGTTTGTATTTTATCATTTAAAAAGTTTGTATTTTGTTTATTTTTGCTACGTTAAATCTTGTGTTTATTTATGAATAATAATTGCACATAATACTGCTAAAAATGCTGATGGATTATGCTATTTTTTACTACTGACGACACAACGTTTGGTTTTCATTATTCCTTGAGACATACGAGTTTGAGTCTTTCTGAAATGTTTACTTATTTTATCGAACCCTTTAGCAAAAAATATAATTATCCATAATTCTTTCAAACAATTGGAAAATCATCCATTTGGTAAGAGTGCTATTCCATGACAAAATTATTAAGATATCATAAATTAAAATATTTACTTATTTTATAGTAACATTGCTATTTTATACATATTTAAATATATTAACTTAGAATTTTTTTTTTAACCATAAAGTGGTTGTTTCTTTCGTTACAGTTGAGATCATGTGCGCGTCTCCTTATTTTACGTATGATTTGTCTGTGAGTGAAACAAAAAATCGTTTTCACCGATAATGTTGAATATACAGTTTTGTCCACCCATCAAAAACAAGTCAATTTGTCAGTGGGATGAGCTCTTCAGTGAGCAGTTGGAAAGAAAATGTTGGCCAATATCTTAGTGGGATGGGTTATTTTACATATTATTGGAGATTTGTCTCTCTTGATACCGCTATTAAAAAATAAATACTTATTAATCATCAAGTAAAGATAAATTTATTTAATATAGAGTGTAAAGCGCATTAAATATAAATATTTTATTGTTGATGTAAGCAATAAATAAGTCAGAACCTCCACTTTATGGTTAGTTTAAATCAGCAAGAATGATTTAAATGTTTTTATTTAGTTTTTTTAATAATGTTTTTTGGTATTAAATAATTCTTGTAATATATTTTAACAGAATATATCATTGGGGTGCTAATATATTTTTGGAATTATTTTTAACAAAAATATAAATTTTCAAAACAAATTGATAAATTCTAAAATCCTTTTCCTCTTAAAACCAAAACAGAAGACGATATCTTATTTTAGAAATAGTATGATTAGAAGTTTAACCCTAATGGGAAAACAGAAATAGGAGATTTTAATAACGGTGACTGATTAAAGATTTCGTTTTTACGATCTGCAAAATGCGGGGAAACCAGCTTGGGGTAAAAAGGGGGAAAAAAAGCAGAATATATCACGTCACGTTGCCAAACATTAACTCATAATTTTCTTACCTTCCGTTCTAATCTTGATTTCCTAAAAGCAATCACTTCCATTTTTGGACGGGGTTTATTCTTTAAGCCCAGCTTTTTAATGCGTTCAACAAATTTAGAACCTTTTATATTAAGCGGTCTTGAGAAAAATTATTTTTTTCTTTTTTTGTTTTCAAACTGATTACGAGTGTGGTTCTTTATGATACCGCCTAGCAACGAACAGCCACGCGTAAACAGGTGGGGTTGGCATTTGAAACCTATATTTACAACCACTTACTGAGGAAGAGAAAGAAGTGGCTGCGATCCCCCGCCATCTGTAATCAAACGGTGATAAATTTGGCCTTT
>JAPDSC010069401.1:0-19192 GCA_026290005.1 Latrodectus geometricus
TTTTTAACAGAAAATTACAATTATATCTCATCCTGTATACAATATGCTTCGTTGTAGTTGTTTCTGATGACACTTGGCGACACCAAACCCGCCCTTCAGAGACTAGGCGAATTAAGTCAGAGAGAGAGCGTCTTCCGTTTTTAAATTGAGCACCCTCAAACGTAGGTGGAAGTATGACTTTTGGCGAATAGATGGCAGCACAATCTGAATCTTCCAATTTAGAGATTGAAACCAGAGAAGACCCAAAGCCGGGCTCCAACCACCCCCAGAGGTATTAATTTGGAATGGGAACTTGGAGGACATTGTGACCCGATAGATTTTACGTGCCCCACTCACTCTTAGTGAACATGACGAATCTTCGGCAAAGTCGGGATTCGAACTCACCACCCTTTGGTAACGAGAACGATGCCCTTACCAACCAGGCCACCATGACCTATATCCTGCTTAAAATATATAATTGGTTATACAATAATGGGAAATATTGAAATATTTGTGGGTTTTTTTTTGTTATAATGGAGTAAGAGCTAACAATTATGCATAAGAAATTCAAGAAAAGCAATTGTAAAAAAATAAGATCGTTAAAAAAATTAATTATTAACGAAATGACATTGAATTGTTATTCTTCAAGATAAAAAAAATAGCAAGATAATTATTCAATGTTGCTTTTGAATTTTTCAATATTAATAATTTATAAAAAGGGAATACATGGGATAAAAATTCAATTGAATGTAAAGCTGATATAATACCAAAAATTTAAATATTAAATGGTTGGTAAATTCCTTGAGGATTTTAGTGATTGATCATAAGACTTTTATACTTAACTAAGACAAATTTTAGGTATTGTTCAAAAAGGTTTTTGATCCATTTAAGGAGAATCTTTGCTTTCAGTTTTTCAGTTAAAACATAATATTTCTTCAAGAGATTAATGTTCATTCCTAAATCCCTAAACAAACTCTCTATAAGCTTTAAATCAAGACATCTCTCTAAACATTTAAATGTTTCAATATCTTTGCAGCGAAACCATTGGTTTATGTAAGTGCTTATATTGGTCGATAAGTTATCTTGTTATTTAACATAGTCATTTTTTTTCTTACTTTCAACCTAAAATGTGAAAAATAATGTATAATTATTACTTACAATTAAATATTTTCCTAAATTACATAGCGTTAAAAAAACTTATTTTTAACCATATCAAAACACATACTTTCATATTTTTAATATTCATAAGGAATATTTTAAATATGAGTTTTTGCTTTATATTTCTGATAAATTGCTTATAAAACATAGTGCAAATTTCTCTTTATCAAAATTCTGTTTATTTTCAAATTTCTATAAATTTTTACCGGTTTTAAAACTAAATATTTTATCAGGAAATATAATAGAGTACTCAAAAAAAATTTTATAATAAAAGTTTGTTTTCTTGATTGCATAAAAGTACCAGTCAGTGTGTTTTCAGATTTAATTTTCTGCTTGAAATATAAATTATATTCAAGAATTAGAACCTTTTCATAAAAAGAGAAATGCTGTAATTAATAACTATTTAGTAAAAAAAAATTAATGCAAAATTATTAATTTTTTGGAAATGCATAACAAATCAGAATATTGCTATTTAAAGCATATTTATAATAATTTATACACTCTAATAGCATTTGATCTATAATAATCACTGTAGAAAAAAATATTTTATATTTTAATAATATGCATAATCAAGCAATTATTTTTAATAAAATATCTGGTATGCTATTGCATTATAATAAACGTGATTGTTTCTTAAATTTAGCTAAAAAAATTTATAATTTAAAAACTCATAAATTACTACACGTCAAAAACTTTTACATATCAAGAACTGAAGTTACATTAAAATTAATATGTTTTAAATGATAATTATACATAGTTATAAATTTCAAGAAACAGTTATGCTGTATCATTCAATACAGATGAATGTAGATAATTAAATTATACACAGCAGAAAACAATTAGAAATTTATGATAAATTTACTTTACTTATCCATGAAAATTAAAACAAAATTCCCAAAAAGATTTAAAGTTGGAGAAAGATACTTCATGTTACCATTTACTAAAACGTTTAATCTTTTTATTCTAATAGGAGCTGCGCTATATTTAGAAAGGAATGCTAAGAGCGCAAATGATCGTTGTCACCTTGATAAATGCTTACATGTCTGATGATGACAACGCAGAAAGTTTGGACACGCTTAGTTCCTGTAATCATTTGTCCAGCAAGTTTTCTTGAATGAATCTCTAATAACAGGAATGTAAACAACATACATCATTTAGAAAAGAATATAGTAACAAATTCTAAGCAATCTGTTATGTACAGTATAGCACGAACGATACATGTTTCATTCAATATAACATTGTCAAATAACTTGAACTTTTGACCAAAGTTTTTTTCATCTTAATTGAAACACCGTGATGGTGAATGAATACAAATATAAGAGTAATTTTTTCTAAAATTTAAGTTTACAAAGTTTTATCAAAATTTATATACAAAACTGAATCCACACATTCTAATTACTTTTCAACACATAAAATATTAACTTTACCCGTTTATAAGTGTTTAATTGCATGCATGCTTAGTAACGATTTAGTTTCAGTTATCTAATTTTAAATAATTAAATTTTAAAAAATTTCTAAAAATAAATCTAAACTATTGAAAAGCGTAACGAAAATTTATATCACTATTATAAATTCCTATAAATAATGAAATACTATTCAAAGTTTTAAATAAACAAGATTTTTTCTAAATATAAGTAAATCTCAAGCATGAAAAATCTGTCTCTAACTATAGCTACAGATAAACTATTTATTACAGAAAAATAGATGTAATCAGAGTGATACAACTAATTTCATTGGTAAAATTGCCAAGAAATATTTTATAACAAATATAAATGGTACAGAGGAAAAATTGGTAAAAGTTACTAAAAATAATAGGAGTGTATTTAAAAAATAGTATATTCTGCAATTGAATGTGAGAATTTCAAATATTTATCCGTCATAATCTAAGGAATCTAAATGTCATATGTAAATAGATGTGTCCAAAATTACAAAATTTAGATAATGTATTAGAGTTTAGATGATGTATTAGAGTTTTTAGTTTTTCCAAAAAATGGGAATCCTTATTGAAACTTTACATAAGTGATTAAAATCGACATAAAACCATTTACTGTATATTTCAGTTAAAATTAGAAATATTTTTACAAAAATACTATTTTTATCATATTTTAATCTAACAATATATAGGAGCTAAAATTATTGTAGATTATTTAAAGAATAATTTCTTTTAAATAAAATTAAATTGCATCTATTTTGAATTTCCTACAATTTGAAAAATTTAAAGTAAAAAAATTTTTGAGGAGAATAAATTTAAAATTTACTTTTATTAAATCTGCCAAATAATTTATATAATATCACTCAGTTTTTTACTAACTATAACTATAATTACATTACAGAATAAATTATATTATCAGTTTAATACATATTTTATGCATATAATATAGTAAATTTATTTAAGAATAACTGTCTTCTAGTTATACTATATAAATAATGATTTCAAATTAACTTTTACTTTATTCTAAAAATAAAGTTCCTATCAAAATAATTTCCATGACAGTATTTTTAATTATAGTAGATAAAGAATATTAATATTTTTTTAGATTAAAATTACATATTTTCAGTGAAACAAAATATATAGATAAAGAATATTTATATATTTTACTTCCTTCTTTGTCATGGAATGGATACAATTTATTCAATTATTTAATTAAAATTTGAATACTAAATATAGCAAATGTTAACTAAAGATAAAGTAAACTATTTTAATCAAAAGAATTATAGAATTAAAATAACTATTAGAATTATCAATTTTCTATGTCTCATTTGCTTCATATTTTAAAATTAAATGACTGGTGGTTATATAGTTTTTATTAAATTCATTACCTAGAAAAATGCTTTGCTGTAATATATCATTTATATTTAAGACTACGATTTTCACCTGAAATTATAGTCGCTGTATTTTGATCATTTTTTCAAAATGTAGAATTCAAGGAGTATTAGATCAATCAGAACAGTTAATCAAATCATTTTTAACAGATTGAGTTATTTCAATTATTTATTAATCTTTTTACATTAAATAGTTTTAAGGTATAGAAGAAAAGTTTATGCAATTTTTGCTTATTAAAATAAATTAGTTAAGAAATATTTTGATTAAAGAGTTACTTTAACAAATGAAAATAAATATTTTATATTACAAAAATATTACATTTATTTTGTATAATATTTTCATTTGATCTTAAATTATTCTGATACAAGTTTGTAAATTATTCAGCACTTTAATTACAAATCATGAAAAACTGAAGTTTAAATTATTTAATTTGAAGTATTATGCAATTTGCAATAACTTTTTTCTCATGATCTAGTTTTAAAATGCTTAAATCATGATCTAGCTTTAAAATAGTTATTTTTACCATTTGCTTATAAATAATCTTAAATATCTAAATAATACCTAAAATCCTTATTTATCTCCTTAATACATAGCACAAAAATATTTTTTAAAATAATTAGTGTGAATTTTTATCGCTCATAGCATATTACAATTTTTTTATTTACATATTAAGGAAGTTATTTATAGATATAATAATGATGGACTTGACATTTTGGCAGAACATCGGAAAGAAGCTTTTATACAAATTGAAAACATTCTTTAATGACCTAATCTTAGCTAACATTGTATTTAGACAGTAAGAACTCCATGACAATAAAAAAATATAATTTTCTTACTACATAATACTATAGAAAAACATAAAATATTTTTCGTTAATCTACCTCTTTTAAATTTAGCTTACAGAAGACAAATAACTAAACTTTATTAGCTAACATTTAAAAATATATTCAATTAATTAAAATTTCTGCTTTTTCTTGTAATTACATGAAAGTTTAACTATCATTTAATCTGGTTATGAAAGAAACTGAAATTCACTCTTAAACATCGCAAATGCTGTACCGTAAAAATATTCTAAATAATGGGGAATTTAAGACAAGTTTTTAATTTGAAGGATTAGAATACTACTTTAGTTCAGTACAGAATAGAAATGCTTGTATCTCCTTATACAAACTATATAGAAAACAATAAAATATGATTGACATTCATTAATTATTTCCTTGTGTGATTATAATTTGAATTTTCAGTTTTAATATGTGGTATATAAAGAAGAAAAATCTGCTGTACATGACTTTATGCATTCAATTGGAGACGAATATGTCTTTAGAGATTGCAAATAATTTTTGTAGGAGACAGACAATTTATCAGCTGAAATCAGATAAAAACAATTTGATTTAGAATCTGTGAAAACATGAAAAATGACTTATTACGATAACAATTATAACCATATCCTCATATAACTAGCAAGGTAAGAAATGTGTATTACAAGCATGCTATTAATAGAACATTTTACTACTTCAGTACTAATGGAAACTGGGGCACATAAAATATGTCATGGTCGCAATGTCTTTCATGTTCCCATTCCAAATTAAAACTTCTGGGGATGTTAGGAGCCAGGTTTTGGGTCTTTTCTGCTTTCTAACTCTAAATGGGAAGTTTCGTATAGTGCTGCCATCTATGGGCCAAAAGTCGTATTTCCACCCTCAATAGGAGATGATCTGTTCAAAAACGGAAGACTCTCCTGACTTTATTTGCCCAGTCAAGGGCGGGTGGGCTTGGCTTCGCCAAGTATCATATGTAACAACAACAATAATACTTTCGTAAACATATCACATTGAATACTGTTTATGGTATATAATTGTGTGTTAGATTAATTCTCATGTAGACTAGAAACATTCGACACTGATTATGTTCATAAAGTTATTGAGAGTGAAAGAGTTTATGGTTTATTTGTTAATATAAATAAAGTGATGAATTTAACTCTGAAAACATAGGGTTTTAATTAAATATGGAAAGTTGTTTCACGAAGTAAAACAAATTTTATTTTGATTTAAATTTAAATCATATACACAAATTAAATTATGATGAGCAATCTATCTTGATACTTCAGAAAATGAATTTAACTAAACGGAATAAATAAAATATTTTTTCACACAAAATGATAAATTTTTATGTCCTCGTCATGAAAATTAATAACAGTAAAACTGTATGAAAAGAACAGATATCCCCGAATTACATAAGCACTTGTCGTGAAAAAGATTAATTTAAGAAATATTATTGCTTACAGTACAATTTTTATGTAAAGGAAACTTTTCTTTTTCATTAATTGAAAAAAAGTATTTTATTTTTACATATTCAATTGACATGAATTAATATTAGTTAAAATATTAAACTTTAATTTTGAGAAACTGGCAACAAAAATTCTTTCAGTACAAATGAATTTTATCAAAATTCAAACCCCTGCATGACTAATCTGCATTAATGGAATATCAAATGCTGCAAAATTCAATTTAATATCATTATTGGCAAAACCAGAATTATTTAGTTATTTATATTATATTTTATGTAACTAAATTTCATAAAGTTATTATTTAATATATCAAAGCAACTTTTGAGCCATATTTTACTTTCGTCAAAGTTTGAATCAGATACAAATTACCGATTTAAATGAAATCGAAGTTAGATAAAAAAAAAAAAAAAAGCGCCATTAATGACAATTTTAAATGTTTCCGGAGATGGTGCTTCGTTGACTAATTTAAGAAATTTTCCAGTCGTAGTAAGAATTTCGGTAATGACGTTCAGGTAGTTCAAGAATGAAAATCTGTGACGTCAAAAATATGACGTAGTAAAAAATAATCACTTTGAACTCATTGTTTTGCCTTAGCAGACTTACTACCAAATGATTACTTTTTAACTAAATTCATAAAAATTAAATGCATAATTAATATTTAACAAATATGAAGAACCAGCTGAAAATTACAAGTGTAATATTTCTGCTATGCAAATTTAAAAACAAATAATTGCTTTGACTGCTTTTTATTCGAATCCAAAACTGTATTGATAATGGAAAATAATATTTTGCGAAGCAACAAATTATACAAAATTGGTTTCTTGCATTACATCTAAGAACTTAAACTTTATTCATTTCAGAGATCACATGCTTTTATCTCAAACATTAATCGTATAAGTATACTTTTATTAATATAAGTAGGTAATACACGGTCCTTAAGTAATGCGTTTCTAAAAAAACTAATAAATATTAAAATAATCCCTTATATTCTATGAAATATATTGTTCAATGTATTAACAAATGAATTATTTTAACTAAATTTATTATACTCATCCGTATAATTCGGAAGTTGTGAGAAACAGCTGTTGAGATTCGCCCATGGGTTACATTTATATGCACTTAAATACATTTACAAGAGTATAAACACAAATATGTTATTGAAAAAATTTCATGAGAATAATGAATAACATCAAAATAAAAGGATAAAAAATTTAACAATATAATCGTCTAAATATTATTTCTAATGTTTACTGAGGCATGCCAAATTTGAGCAACTTGCATTATATATCATGGCATTTATCTTTTCAGAGGTTCATTGTATTACTTTACCATCATTTTTTATGATTTCCTAAAATAAGGTAGCCTTAAAAAGGGAAAGTCGTTTCCTCTGTGACAAATGCAGAAACGTAAGATTGTGACAACTAGAAAGTGTGAGAGTGCTCCTTCCGGGTTGCAGTTGAAACAAAATACCTTTACAATATATCCACGTTACTGCTGTGGAACATTTAGATGAAAGTAGCATATGCAGGATATATACATATAGAAAATATGAATATACAAATAGGTTTTCGACTAGCATTAAATGCTAATAAAAGTAAACTATATAATTTAATTTCAAAGAAAGAATTAAATAAATAACATTATACTTTTATATTTTGTACTACACAATTTATAAGGGAGGTTAAAGGAATTTTAGCCCATTCTATTCATGATAGTAACATCTATTCATATTTAATACATTCGTTCAGTAATCGTAATTTGAAATGACCATCTTTACAGTTAAGACATGTATTCATCAAGAATTAAGATTTATTTTAAATTTTAGATATATTTTATCTGAAAAATCGTTATAAGCCTTAAGTTTCTACAATATTTTAAGCAATTAACTTTAAATATGAATTAATCTATTTTCAAATGTGTTTAATAACTAAAACTTAATTACATTTTTTGAATTGTTAACAAATCAGTGTAAAGGGAAGAGAACCAATTTTTCTACTTTTCCTGATAAAGTATAAAAATTTAAAAACTTGTTATTAAAGAAAAAATGAAGAACAGCAATGCAAACATTTTAGCAAATTAAAATACAATGTAGTCATTCATAAACATTTTTCATCCATACATTTAAAGTGATACTTTATCGTCATTTATTACTTTACATACATTATAATTATATCACTTTGATAGTTTCAAAAGTTTTCCACGAACGAAAATAAATAATAAATTTTATTCTTTACAGAATCTTCTGACAATCAGTTTCATCACGATCAGCATTATACTGATTCTAGTTTAGAGTAAAATAGAAAAAACTATTCTAGCTCCAGAAAAAAGAGAAAATTGGCATAAGAATTTCTCACTTGACCATATACAAAAGTACTTTGTTCAACGAAAAACAATATGTTCAATTTATTAGCTTAAGATGAAAAGATCCATTGCCATTTGCTTAAAAAGAACTTTTGATAATTGCACCTATAAGTAACAATAGAGATATTCACATGAATTGATATGCAATATTATAACTCTGTTTACCCTCATTTTAGTAAAATACTCCTTGGGAGCAAATATCTTTAACAATAGCATGAATATGTAATAAGCCAATATCAGTAAGCTGGGATGTTGCTAGAGAATACACGTGTCACTCTGAAAATTTTTAAACGCGCAACGGTAGAATAAATTAAATATATTTTGAAGTAAGATATGTTTCATCCTTGTGAATGATTTTATTGTTTAGTTATCCAATGTTTAGAATAGTATAAATTTTAGTTGAAAGAGAAAAATGACCTTCAAAGGCTTGAAAGAGGTATTAAATCAAGAAAAATGCATTCAACGTCTATAATTAGCATTTGTAAATGAAGTTATATTCCGTACAACTACATTCACCCACTTTAAAATATTCACATTATTCTTCACAGTGAAGAACACATATGAAGCTTGATGACAGCTGTTATTCTGGAGGATTTGTCTACTGTACTGAAACAGATTATCATTAATAATAACTGCATTTATCACATGAGAGTGAGTGAATTAGTATAGTCACCATTAAATATAACATTATTCATGAAAAATAGCATGTGAAAAAATTTGAATGCAAGACTCTCCATAATTTAGCTAAATACCAAAATGTGGAGCGTGACAGAACCAAAAAGAGATCCTACTCCACTTGAAAAGAACCATTACCACAAAATTTAAAAAACCATAACTGTTGACAAAAAGTACATACCAATTTTTGACGTTGTAGCATGCGAAGAAAATAAAATATTGGTCCTTGATCATTCCCACAATGTGGTACAGACAATAGGAAATGAAATAGATGTGCATAACTCTTTCTTCAAATGGTAAGAACCGACCAAGCAATAGAGCTCAAATCCCATAACCTACTCGCCATTTATATAATCTAATTGCTTTTTTTATATATTAATTAATATCTTATATAAATTGTTTAAGAAGTGAATGTTATAGAAATCATACCTGCTCTTACTAAACTCTAGCTCTTCTTTTTCAGTAAAATTCAACCTCTAATGGTTATTTGAAACACTCCTGAAATATCTTTAATAAAATTTCCAAAATTAACTGTATGTCAAATTTTTTAGAGGAACATTCATGAATAAGCTGTAATTTTAATTCTAACTCTAAATTCAAAGCGAATCAAACAGTGCAAATATTTATTCAATTCATTTGATATAACCATTCGCTTTTTGTATGAAAGCTTTACTCTTCAGGATATAATTTCACTTGGCTGATAGTATATCAATAGGAGGAAAGAAAATTTAAACACTGATGTCATTTAAACATGAAAAGTGGATTTATAAAAGACAAAAGTGGATTTTCATGAATATAAATTGATTTAAAAAAAATTAAAACTTAAAATTGATTTATCCGTCATATGTACAGACTACATTTAAGCAAAAAAAAGAATATACGTTGCGGAGGAAGCTTACATTGAATTAAATTTCACTCATTCAGCACACATGTGCTAAAAATTAGATTAGATAAAAGACTATGAGTTCTCGTTAGTATTACAAAACATCTGAAAATTCACCTTTTAATGAGAAAATAAATGTTATTAAATGTAAAACTACAGCATATAATGTTTTCAAAAACACTTTTAATCACACTTTAGCTCAAAGATATTAAACTAGAATTAAGTTTATTTCACAAAATAATCTTCACTAAGAATCAATTGTATGTATATTTTCAAACAAAAGTCAAATCTTATAAAGTAATTGTGATAACACATTGGGTCACATCGACAGCAGTAGTAAATCGCGATATCATTTATAAAATGTCTTTTATCAATTATCAGTCAAGCTAAATTTTAATTACGAGAACAGTGCCTTTCTCTCGCAATCTAACTGCATTGTAAAATAAAAAAAATAAATGATGCAAAGGGAAACTATAGAATAGTTTCCCTTTCCATCGTCGCTATTTAATTTCTTTACGTTTCCATTGTTCGTACCATATCAGATGCTCTGTGTAAACACAGAAAACTATGATATATGGATACATTTAAATCATTTTGAAAGAATAAAAATCATATACTTCAAAATAAAACAATGATATTACTCAGAAATGCAAGACTTTTGTGGATTTTCCATTTCACTTTATTTGAGTACCTGTGGCATTTATATATATATATATATATATATATATATATATATATATATATATATATATATATATATATATATACATCCAGATAGCTGTAGGAAATATTAAGGGAATCAAATACCAAAGAATGAAATCCTATTAATATTGCCATCTAAAAAATAACAAAAATGAAACCTTTTTCGAATAAAATGTATGATGATAAATATTTAAAAGGCGGTGACATGATTATTTTATAATTTATTCTGCCAAAGAAATATTTTTACGATGACATACTTGAGTACTAGAAGTACTCCTCAATCACAGACCAACAATCTCATCTGCATTAAAATGAGTTTATTAACATTAAAATAAGAGAAAATGGAAATCTTTCAAAGCACTTCGTCTTGTATTTATATTCGCTTAATGTAAGGATGAATGAAGTATTAGGTTGGGGAAAAAGAAATCCATTATTTTTATGTAACTTTATGTAACTTCTTTTGGATTCACTTTGTAAAAAGGTTTAAAACAGCTTTCATGTAGATTTTTAGGTCTTGCGCGTTACGACTGCTGACATGCGGTTAACTTCGATCATTTTTTATATTTTATAGACATTTTTGACGATGCTGTATCCACATGCGAGGTGCATCTCTAACATCAAAAATACCCGAACGGAATCGACGAAACAAAAATTGTACGTAACTGGTTGTTACAGTCTTATATAGGACGATAAACACCTTTAACAATTTTAGCCACCCGGCTATCTTTTTCGCCGTTACAAGAGAAAAACGAAAATGTATTGAATTTTCTGTTTGTTGTCTTCCATTTTTAAAACCTTGTACTCGTAACTGAATTAATCAAACAAAAAACCGCAAGAGGATATTTTAGTGTCAAATGTCACCTTTCCAACAAGCATAAATCTGAAATTGTTTGATAGATACCTTACGAGATGTCGATCACTACAGACGTCTACCAAAAAATATAGGATTACTTTTTCCCAAAACTAATATTTTACACTGGCTATCATAAATTTTAAAAAAATCACAAAATTTATTACAATACAAAAATTATTCGTAGAATTTAATGAAACTTATACACATTATACTACTTAGGATAAATTTTTTTAAAAAGAAATCAAAGGAAAATTAAGGTGTTATGAAAATTAGCATATGTATATGATGGACAATTAGAAGATTTAAGTTTGGTATTTGAAAATTATATTTTATGTGGTATACGATCCCCCCGAGAAGAAATACAGCACATTCGATGTGTGATGCAGTTATGCGGTCTAATGATTGTGTAGAAAGTGCAAGCTATTACTCTTCCAAAACAATTGAAAGCGTGGGTTAGGGTCCTAAGAGAGGAATTGAAGGCAGCTATACGTCGTCCTAGAGCCTCCAAACATGCTCGATTGCATTAATGTCAGGTGATCGAGCTGACCTCTGCACGCGCTCAGTTGTTTCCTATTCAGGATAAGCAATCACGATACAAGCCCTATGTCGTCTCGCATTATCATCCTGTAGTAAGAAAACATCGTCCATTGCCTCGCATTAAAGTGCAGGTTGTCATTTATCTACATATATAGTCAGAGAAAATGCACTATGCACAACAAGACAGTGAAACTGAAATATCTTATACTAAACCAGAAAATTATATGAATGATAGAGCACACGCAAAACACAGAGTTATGCAAATGATATGTGTGTTGCATTCTTAGAAACGAAGCAAGATATAGGGGAAGTAATCTTTTTAGTCAATTGCAGTTGACTTTCCCTATCGGTTATAACAGTTTTTTTCAGAACTGTTTTCGTGTAAAAAAGAAACTTTCATTGCTGAGAATGCGAAGGAACCGAAGATTGTGGTACTTCCAGCAAACCTATTAGCAAGAACATTTGACTGAATTTAGAATAGTAAATTGATTTGGAAAATAAATCGCAGTGTACAACACCTGCATTGGTCAACTGTACACAGTCTGTCCCAGTAATGGTTAGAAGAAAGAATCTGACACGTTATATGAGTGTCAATTCTGCCAGAGTGATATAAGATCACGTGGATAGCAGATCCCTCAAACCACTTTCTTCAACATATTGTGATAGGTGTGTATACATTTAAAGTCTCATACAGAGTAGAATGATTATTTGCAGAATGCCATCTAAACGGCTGACTACATGCAATCAATTAAAATAGATGACATTACTATAAGATTATAGCCGCCTTCATTTGCATTATTGTCGAAACCCACTCGATTTTTAGAGTATTATGATGCAATGTACTTAGATGAGATATGCTTTTCCTTAAGCTTTGACAATCATTGCACATAAGTCTATCATAAACTTCAATTCCAACTACAGTCCGACATAAGTCTAACTAGACTACACAACAGAAGAACATCATATAACACAAAATCATGACGTCATATTATTTTACACTTTGACTAAATTAGTCATATGAATTTATCGGAATACAATTTAACTCGTTATTGTAAACATACGTATATTTTCATTTCTTATGACAATTGATCGGTATATTTCTGAGTGAAATATTCCAATTAGAAATGCAAACTTTTCATGATTTATTTCAATTTCAATCATTCCATTAAAATATTCTAGCAAATAAAATTCATTATTCTGATTTTAATGAATCCCTACAATTTCACTTGAAAGCAACATTTTTATTTTCTTTTATTGTCCTTAATATCTCTTAAATAATCTCATTTGTTAAATTTAAATATAAAAATTACTAGTTAAATTGATAGAAAATAAAAACGGACTTACTAATTTTAGGTTTTAATTTATTGCAAAAATGACCACTACTAAAACTCATTTATTAATACAAAAGTTAAAAAAATTAAATCATCCTAAACTTTACGTAAATATTTTCATAATTAAAATTATAAAGTATATTAATTCATGTATATCTTCAAACACATATATTTTATAAAACACTATAGTTAAAGAAATATAAATGCTCAATTATGATAAATGCATTTTCATGTAAGAAAGAAAATTCTTAAAATATAAATAGCTTACTGAATTTGATGGCCTATAAAATTGTTTCGACAACAAAATGAAAGCATTTTTATAAGAAAATGAATCTTATAATATGAACTTTTAAAAAGATTTTAGGGATCAAATTACACTTTGTTCTAACAAAAAAAAAACTTTTCATGAAGGTACTTGAATGGAAAGAAGTATCAATTTTGCCGAGTGGCTCATTTGCATTAAAATGTTGTTATTAATATTAGTACAGAAAAGCCTTTCAAAGCCCCATAAAACCTGCTCTCTCCATCAGCTAAAATAAAAAATAAATTTCACCCTGTCATTTTCAAAGAAATGACAGAAGCTTCCATGTCTGTAAGTTGATATTTTAAGACGAAATTTATTCGTACACATTATTTAATTTGCTATGAAAATAAAATCTATTATAACAATAAATAATAATATCTTGAAGAAAGTGAAAAAGAATTTTGACGAATATATCGAATAAAGCAGTAAAGCATTTTTTCTTAAATGTTAGATTTAAACGTCTTTTATTTCCTTTTCAAAGTTAATAATTAAAAATTTTGCGAATTAATTAGTGATTAAAATTTGTGCAGCTTCTTCAAGTGACGTGAAAATGCAATCACAAATATAAAAATATATCTCTGAAAAAACATTTAATTAAACTGATGCGTTTTTTTTTTCTTATTTCTTGGTGTTTGTCTTATCTTATTTTTAATGTAAAAATGAATTTTTATTAACTATATTTGCTTTATTTTTTTATTTAATGTTCTATGATTTAACTTTATGTAATTTACATACATTATTTTTGTTTTTAAGCTATTACTATTAATGATAATTATGAAAAGATTTGGGACATAAAGGAATTTTAAATAGGTTTTTTGATGTCTTATTAAAATTAATTTGAGAATACTTTAAATTCCACAAAACAATGTAATTTTAGATTGTGATAATTTTTAAATTAATGTTACAATAAAATGAAAAGAGAAAATTAAAGAATATAATTATAAATTCAAACTTTTCAGTTAACAAGTCAAACGATTGAGCAAAAAAGATTAAAATTGCTCATCTTTTTAACAAAAATTATATTTATTACATAACATTCCTCAGCAAAAATTAATAAAAATAAAATATGACTAAATCTTTCGAAACTAATAAAAGGAGATTTAATTAAAATGGTAGCATAGTTTGAAAAATTATTTAAGTTTTCTAAAATTTGCATCGATTATAAACAACGTTAATTAATAAAATTATTAATAATCTATAAGTAGCTAAAATGAGAATATTATTTAAATAAATCGATTCTATATCTTATTCGTATATTGCTAAGAAAAGATGCTATTATATATTAAACATTTAATAAAATACGATATACTTAATAATGTGTTTATTAAAGCTCGAACTCCAAAAATATGAAATTAATTTGATCTACATAAAGATTAAATACTACTTACATTATATGCATTCCCTTTCAAATAATATATTGCCTTTGAGACATTCATTCGGTTGCTTTATATTATTTACACTTAGATTATGTAAATTACTTTTAACAGTAATTTAAATACCATTCTATCTTATCCATAGTAATATAGAACTCTATTCAAAATAATATTCTTCCCAGCAAAATTACTCATTTTCTAAATGGATTAAGTTATTAAAGCGTTTAATCAAATAGCGTCATATCAGGCTTTTAAATAAAGATTTTGCTTTTAAAACCTGACTTTGGTAAAATATGGAATTTTCATTTATTAATAAAGCCACTTTCTTAAGATCAAAATCAGTAAGAAAAGGTCTCTAAATAAGAAATCTCTTACTTCATCAAAGTAATTTTCAAGATAATTATAACCAATATTTTTATTTAATTATTTGTTTAGCATAGCTCTAATGCTTACGAAATTCTATATAAATTTAATATTGAAGATTTTATCAGATATCTATTATAATATTTAGATCAAAATCAGTAAGAAAAGGTCTCTAAATAAGAAATCTCTTACTTCATCAAAGTAATTTTCAAGATGATTATAACCAATATTTTTATTTAATTATTTGTTTAGCATAGCTCTAATGCTTACGAAATTCTATATAAATTTAATATTGAAGATTTGGTGACACTCTAACTTTTAAATTAGATTGACTTTGGCTTAAAAAACATCCCTTACAATAATAACACCTTATAATTATACAATACAAATTATACCCATTTTTTAATCTTTATATTAATAAAATTATAATACACTACTGGCCATTAAAATTGCTACACCAGAAAGAAATGCAGATAACAAAATGATATTTATTGGACAAATATATTATACTGGAAATAACAAGTTATTAAATTTTCAAAAAATTTGGCTGGATAGATCCTGAGAAATCAGTACCCACAGCAACCACCTCTGGCAGTAATAACAGCAGTTATACGTCTGGGCATTGCGTCAAACAGAGATTGAATTGCATGTACAGGTACAGATGCCCATGCAGTTTCAACACGATGCCACAGTTCATCAACCGTAATGACTGGCGTTTGGTGACAAGCCAGTCGCTCGGCAACCATTGACAAGACGTTTTCTATTGGTGAAAGATCTGGAGAACGTGCTGGCCAGGGCAACAGAAGAACATGTTCCGTATCAAGGAAGGTCCGTACAATACCGGCAACATGTGGTCGGGAATTATGCTGCTGAAACGTAAGGTTTCGCAGGCGTCGAATAAAGGCTAGAGCCACGGGTCGTAACACACCAGAAATGTAACGTGCACTGTTCAAAGCACCGTCAATGCAAACAAGAGGTGACCGAGACGTCCACCCCATACCATCACGCCAGGTGATGGGCCAGTATGACGATGACGAATGCACGCTGCCAGTGTGCGTTCACCACGATGCCGCCAAACACGGATGCGACCATCATGATGCTGTACACAGAACCAGGATTCAACTGAAAAAATGACGTCTCGCCATTCGTGGGGCCAGGTTCGTCGTTGATCCCACCATTGAAGGCGCTTTTGTCTATGACGCATCGTCAAGGGAAGCCGCAGCCATGGTCTCCGAGCTGAGAGTCCATGCTGCTGCAAACGTCGTTTTCAAAATACAGAAAATATAGGAAACACTGACAACTTTGAAATTAATTAGTAAGTGGAAAAAATAAACTATATATAATATGTATAACATATGCATGAAATCAATTTATACAAACATATAATTGGTATATACTCTGTATGACTGTTCGTTAAAAATATAATTAATTTATTTCATGTTATACCAAATTTTGAAAGAAAATAGTGCAGCAATTTTTCCTTACACTTCTATTTTTAAAATATTCTTTTCCATAATATTTTTTATTATAACATCACATGCAATCTATTATTTTATACATTTTTTCATAAAATCAAAAACTCTTGCTTTTCTCCTAAAAATAAATAAATTGTTTCAAATTCTAAGAGATGCGCTGTACATTGATTATATTACTTTATGTATGTGTATTCTATAGTCAGTATTTCATTGAATGTAAATTTCTGATTACACAAGAATAACATCACATTTTTAGGAATACTGTAAGTTAGAAAGTAAAAATTTTTTGAATAAAATATAATCAGTACTGAAAAAAAATGAATATTCGGTCTTACTGTCGTAAAAGTTATGTTTAGTATTTACTTTATACGATATATTTATTGTTAAGAATGTATGTCATTTATTCAACTATTTTCCTTCCTTAGAAATTGTTTTTTTATAGATTGATGAAATATAGTTAAGGTTTATGAAATATAGTTTTATACAGATATGCTCATGTCATATTGTTTGTTGGAAAACTTAGTAGCGTGTGTGTGTGTGTGTGTGTGTGCGTGCGTGCGTGCGTGCGTGTGCGTGCGTGCGTGCGTGTGTGTGTGTGTGTGTGTGTGTGTGTGTGTGTGTGTGTGTGTGTGTGTGTGTATTCCTACAATGAAAATATTTTTCTTTGTCATTAACTTCTTTTATGTCTAATTTTATGCTCAATAAATTCAATAAAAAGTTTTTGTTAATTACTCTAAAATAAAGTCCATTGTAAATGACATAAATTTTTTTATTATGCATTTTATCTCACATTATATTTCCATTAAAACAACGTCTCCTAAATTGAATTTTTGTTTTACAGATTAATTTGATATAAATTGAATTTTATAAACAATGTGTCACTTGAGAAAAAGTGTGTAGAGTAATATTTGCAAAACATTTTTAAGAAATTACAACTTTTGTAATGAGAGAATAATTTTTTTAAAAAAACTTTTTATATAGATATTTAATGTATATAAAAAAATTTTTTAAAAGGATTTTTCTATACGTATTTATAGTGTCGAATTTGAAGTATGGAGAAATTTTCATTTAGGTGGATATTTTTAATAAATACCAAATAGTATTCCTAAATAGAATTTTAGTTTTCCATAATTAAAATTCACCTTTTGATAAAAAAAAATGTTTTTTTTTTATTATAAAAGAATATATTATTTGAAAAATGTAATTTTTAAAATCTAAACAAAACCTCTTTTTACGTCTTTCTTTAAAAAAGAATTAGTCTTTCAAAGAGAAATCTTTAAAGCATGAAATGCAGTAACAAATGTTACAAATTTTATAACACAGCGTTTTGTTTAGGCCATCCAATAATTTGCAACCATAAATGAAAACTAGATCTCAAGGCTTTATTTACAATAATTATTCTATTTCAACTTCTAATGTAAAATTAACTTCTTATATGAATTATTCCATTAGAAAGATCCTTGATAAAAAAAGAAATTTTTTTTAAAATTCAATATTACTGATAGTTTTTTTAACGGAAACCATGATTATGATTTAAATATAATATTTGTGAAAGAAATAGCCTTTTCTTGAATTCCCTAGTAATGGTTTAATTTCTATACAGTTAAGATATGTTAAAAGCCATTGTAACATTGTTAGTTGTTTAGATTTATAAACGTTATATATATATATATCGCAGTACTTCATTTTATATATTGTTTCATGCAAAGTTTTCAACGTGCTCTTAATGATTTTATGTATGTCTTCTAATTTCACTGCCATATCTTATTTTCAGAATTTTAGACTACGAAAAATAGATCAGTGATTCAACTGCACACACGGACATCATCAATATGTTTTAATCAAAGTTCCAAATATTCTAAATACTTTTAAATTCTGTCAGATTGAAAGATAAAGAAAAAAAACTAAAAGTGTAATATGCAAATTTACGAAAAATTATCTGTCATAATTATTCTTATAAAAAAAAGATACTATAAAAAAAAGAAATTATAAGTCGCTATTGTAATTTTTTTTGTATAACATCTAAATTATCTAATTAACTAAATAACCGCTATTTAAATTTTAGAATATATATATATATATATATA
>JAPDSC010069409.1:5692-31390 GCA_026290005.1 Latrodectus geometricus
GACTATGAATATTTTTTTACTATCTGTATTATAAATTTAAAAGGAAGACCTTTGAAAAATCAGTAAATTTAAATTTTCAGTAAGTAATGTTCTTGTGACCACTCGAAATGCAACACTAAGTTAGATCAGAGATATTACAGCAAAATTCATTTGGCAGGTAGTACATTTTACCAAAATCAAAGGAAAATACAACCGCTGCAACAACACCCGGCATAGAATCAAAGAAGATTTGGGTGTACCCTTGGGCCATAACAGACCATGCGTTTTCCCATATTGTCAAAGGTGATTTAATGTAACAGTGTTTCTCAGACCAATTGTGCGAACATTAATCACATGTTTTTGATTGGCGATTGATCGAGAGAACAAGCAGACCAAAGATTAATTTATCTGCTGGATAAAGAATTATTGAACATTGCACACCACGTGTGATCACTTATTATCCAGCTGGAATATTGCTGATGTCAAGTAAAAGAGGGCCATGGTCTCCACTCAGATTGGCTGTTTATTATATTCGCAATGCATGTGAAGGGAGCCGTTGTAGCCTGGTTGGTTAGGGGCGTTGCTCTCATTATTGGAAAGTAGTAAAATCCAGTTACACCCTAAACCCTGATATCAGTTTCAAGATCAGTGTGGCGTGCATAACACAATAGTTCAGCAGTCTTACCATTGTGTCTCCAGGCTCGAATCTGACGATCGTGGTGTTGCATGCAGAATATGGATTCGTCATTAAATTCAATATCGTTCATTTTCATGTCCGTCGTTTATCGCATCATTGGCGCAAACGTCCGTAGTTATGAATCAATGGTAAAAAAAGCAATGTACGCCTTGCGCACATTTTAATTCGCTGCAAACAACGTCGAATAGTACTAATTGGCATCAAAAGATGCATAATTAATTTGTTGTGCTGTGATTCGTATTAGGGCTGATCGATCCATTATTGTTATACGTAGAGCATGCTTGTCATTACTTGCAGTAATACAACGATGTAATTGCGATCACAGATTGGCATCACAATTTCTTGGTTTCGTCCAACATGACCACTGATTTCTTTGAAGATCCGTAATCTATAAGCTGCTATTTTTCGATCGAACTCAGAATTTAATCCATATACACTCGATGCTTTCTACGAAACAATGTTAAACAACTTACAGAGAAAAAACGCCCGAAAACGATTGCCGTACTTCATATCTGCAGTCTCTTACTTTGTAAAGTGCTTGGCAGTAGCATTAAAGTCGCCCATGATGTGCGTACGTGCTACAACGTTAATAGTTTACATATTTCAGGGTGTCTCATTTTGGATGGTCTTCAGTGTAGATTTTATTCGTTCTACCTTCATCTTATATGTAACAAGTATACTTTATTAGTCTTAACTACAGCAATCTTATAACAATTAATGTATCCCCCTTCATGGAGCTAGAGCCCAAGATTAATCTTGGAATACTACTCCAAACTTTCCTATTCTTGACGTTACATTCTCAGTTTTTTATTTTTATGACGGTTAGATCTTTAGTTTTATTATCTCATCTCTGTATGGATCTTTTTCGATGTATTGAGTTCAAAGACTTCTTATTTATAACTAGCAGTAAATGTTCAATGTATTGGCATTGCATAATGGAAAGATTAATAGCTTAATGCTGTAGTAAGAGATTTTAATGTCCACTTTGTAAATTGCCTTTCAGGAAGAATTTTCCTTAGTAGTGGGCCATATTCATGTGGGTAAAGGAGGAAACGCTATCCTACCACTAGATCACTATAAAATGCCCAAATGTGAAAAAGCTTTGTAATCCAAAACCACTGCTTTCTATATATTTCTTTTTCTTTTGAATGGTCTCTTAATTTTGTTTAATCAGCTCTCGTGCAAAAATTGATTATAAAGTGTCAACTCAATAAAACATAATTTTATGCAGTAGATTAAATATCCAGAAAAAAAAATATGTTTTCTTTCTAGATAAAACAAATTTCATTTTGTAATTTATTTTCATCAAGCATATCTGATATTCCTACAATTCTGATTCAAGTTAACACAATATTCTGCGAGAGAAATTGCTTCAATACTTTTCTACTTAGCAATGTCTTCTCTACCATCTGATTATTCTCAGTAATAACTCCTTCACATTTAGAATTTTAATTGCAAAGTAATTTGTGTTTAGTCATCAATAACCAAGCATCTTTAAACCTTTTACGAATACTTTTTTTATGTACACTGATAAAATTGATACATATTGTTCCTAATCGTTCCACTGTTGCATAATTCAGCCTTACAGTAGTAAGGCTGAATTATGCAACAATGAAATATCATTTGTATTCGAAATAAATAATACAACTTACCGGCCAACTGTTGATAACTTAACTCTTTAGAAATCAAATGCTTTTAATAAATGTGTTAAATACCTCATAAATTGCAAAATCTAAAAATGATTCACAGTCTAAAATAAAAATATCTTGTCCATGAGCAACACTTTTTATGTTTCTCATGTTACACATTTTGTTAAAGGAAACAGTAATTTGTCAACAAATTAATTGCATTGTATCTCGCCCTTGGATTATGCCTACAGCTTACATTGATCAAAAAAATTATAGATTCGTATGAAGGGATTTACAAGGCCCTAATGTATCTGAGGTAGAACAGTGGTATTTGGAATTATAGAGTCTTAAATTTTCAAATCCAATCATTGTTAAATAACAGGGGATGGATATTGCGATTATACTTTCCAAATACAAATAAAACAAGATAGTTGTTTGAAAATTTTTCTTTGTACATGAATTATCATTCACAATTTATGAAAAAGCATTCTTCTAGAAATTATAGCGAATTAGATTTTAAAATCATATGTAGTAACCTCTAACTACTAGACTATCTCCTATGAAGTGTTAAGCTAAGCAGATGTTATTACTATAACCAATGTGGTGAATCTATTCTCTGAAATAGAAGGTCCAGAAGTAGAATTCAGGCAATGTTGTGTAAGTTGAGCTGTCATCTGAATGCTCAACGCTCTGAATTTCAGTGCAATAGCTCATGATTTCGAATTCCATCTCAAGCAAGAATGTTTGTGGTGATTTGAAATCCATTTGAAGCTAATTTCCTGATAAATTAACTCATGTGCAAAAAGTATGATTTTAAATTATACTTTTTGTACACAAGAGTCAATTTACCAGGAAATTAGCCATATTAAAAACAGTGTCTAATTTTTAATAAAATGACATATTGTATTAAAAATTAGACAGAAAATAAGACACTGTTCAATTATAGAAACGGTTGTTACGTTATTGTATCATACATTTTATATTCTCCGTATACATCCATTGGGAATTTACACGTTTCCTTTCTTGCGACTCACGAATTGCCTCAATATTTGCGAAAAACATTTCCTGAAATGCAGAAAAGATTTAAGCCTATTTACCTTGTTGTATCATTTGCAATATCGAAAAAGTCTAATTTTTTTCATTAAAAGGTGAAGTAAAGCTCGTGACGTGGTTGCACGATCCATTACGGCCATGCGGATAATATGCCTGTCTTCTCGTCTGCTAGTGATAGGTGGCCGTTGAGATCCCGCATGGCGTTCCGTATTAACGTCCTGAACCCATCGATTCCATATTCTCGACCGACGCGAGCAGCAATACTGCGATAAGATAAACCGCAATCCCGGTACGCTACAATTCGACCTTTATCAAAGTCAGAAACGTGCTGGTACGCATTTCTCCCTCTTACACGAGGCATCACAACAACTTTTCACCAAGCAACAACGTTCAAAGGCAATTTGTGTATGAGGAACTGGCTGAACAATTTCCTCATTTAAACACAATGTATGTGTTGCTACTGGCGCCTGCTTTGTCTGAAAGCGCTGAAAAGCTAATCATTTGCATATCACAGCACCTTCTTCCTTTCGTACAAATTTCACGTTTGTAGCATGTCGCCTTCTTAGTGTTGCAATTTTAATGGCCAGTAGTGTAAATAAAAAAGAAAAAAATTAAACTTTTGAACTTTAAAGTTCGTTATTTTGTCGAATCCCTATCTCTATTTATTGATCTCTAAACTCTTTTATTTCTTCCAAAGTTATTGGAAAAGATTACATGATCAGTTGATTTCATATAAAAAAAGCTAAATTTTAAAACGTAGTGTATAGTACCTTATTGTTCTTATTAATTAAAAATTGATAAGTAAGAGAAAGGAAGAAATAAAGAAGACATAAAACAAAATATTCAAAAGAATTTCATAAATTTCGAGTAATTTTTTATGTTCATATTTGAAATATTAAGCTTTTAGAAAACTTCGAATTTAGCTCATACATAATCTTAAAATATTGTGGATTCGAAATATTGTTTCGTTATTCTTTTTTTTCCCAAGAAACCCTTATTAAGAAAATTGCAAAAACTTTAAAAATATTGATCCTAATTTTTATTCTTGAAAACATGAATGAAAACTATTGAGGGACGGTAAATTGAAGATATATACTCCCTCACAAAAATAAAAGTCAGATCAAGGACTTTCCGACACTCTTTTCTTTATTTCTGTGCTGTTGAAATTACACTATTGTAATTAGAGATCAGTGTTCAGAGTGAAGAACAGAATCAAGACTTCATTTCAAGGAAGCATTTATTACATTTCTACTACATCGAAAGACGGTTGCGTACAAAGTGACTGGGATCCGTCGTACTCAACTGGTATATCACGTTCTCCCTGGCGCCTGCTTCCCCCAAGAGTAAAAGAGGATCGGAATGTATTTCCTATCTGAACTGTGCGTCCATATCTCTGAGCAGAAACGCCATTTCCGTTACTAATTAAGGATGTGAGAAAGGGATCACTGCAGACTATGCCCCCAGCGACTTAGTTCGCGTTACAAAGAAATTATACAAACATACAAAACATGTAGCTATTTTCAATAATATGAATTATAACAAAATGTTGACATATATTGGTGATTTAATACAAAATAAACCATGAATTTATATACTTCGTAATATTTTACACATATTTTAGTTTACTAATTTGCAGTATATTTAAGCCCCTATTACATTAGAGTTGCCGATATTTCATTTTGAGCAACTCCCGTAGACTTAACATTACGTGACGTCACAGCTCGATTTTGGGCAACTCGGACACGTCGTCCAATGATATTTCAGATATTTTTTACAGCTGTGCATTTGAAATTTGATCATTGCCAAGTTTTCGCCAAATTTTATGCCAAATGAAAGTTATTGGCGTTATGAATTGCCGAAAATGAGCAATTTTTTTGTGCATGCAGCAGCAACTCGAGCAATTCGTATCGCCAATAGATGATCAACGGAACTGGTGTTGTCTTTTACTTTCGCCAAGCGGAAACAATAAGATGCCAAGAAATAACATGTTTTCATTATTGTTAATGAGTGCATGTGATAAATATATATACTTGAAAATGGCAAATATCTGTGTTGAATGGACAAAAGAAATGGAAATTGATTTTATTGAAATGATAAGACTAAAGCCTCATATATGGGATAATTCAGATTCCCAATATAAATTTACTAAATTAAAACAAAGAACGTATGATGAAATAGCGTCCGAATTAAAGTTAAAATATCATCGTTATAAAGATGTGTTTACACGTGATAAGAATTTTCACCTGTGTTGTTTGAGTGACCTCTTAATTTTATTAAAACTATAAATAAATATTATTTCAGAATACCAGTTTTGTTTTAGGTCTTGATAATATTATTTATTTAAGGAAGGAATAATATTTATTTAGGTCTTGATAATATTACCGAATTTTCCTGTATATAATCCGCAGCGGCGTATAATCCGCGGCAATTTTTTTTCGGCGAATAGTCTAAAATATGTACTGTTGATAATATAGATATCACATAAAATAAAAAGATGCACAGTAGGATTAAAAATTTAATAAATTGTATAGAAAAAGAGCATTTATTATGAAAAATATCAATCTAGATCCAGTTTATCGCAGAGTGCGATAAACTTGAGATGAAAGCACGAGATCGATCAAAAGCGATAATTTTGAGAAGAGAGTCTTGTAAAACTTATCGATATTTAGCTTCTAATAACTTTTAAAACGATGTTAGATATATTTAAATGAATATATATTTGCTTCGTTAATATTTAAATGAAAGAAATGGGTTATTTACAAATTGCGTATTTTATACATTTTTTTTTATACCGCGCGTGCTTTGTTTTTCACTTCACATTAACACATTTGACGTTATTGTTTTTATTTGCTTTCGCTAAAGCTTTTAATTTAAAATCTTGCTGTGTAAGTTAAAAATTTTCGCTTCCATATGACGATATACGAATTTGAATAATTTCAAAGCGAAACATCTCACGTCAAGACAAATTGCAAAATGACGTTAGCGAATTTACAAGCGTAAAAGCTTTAAGAGGAACCGAATTCGTTTTTGAACGTAATTGCACAAAGCCGATAATAGTTTAAATAACTCAGGTGTGTCCTGGTACCACCTGTTATTTATTTTATGAAATATAAAGAGTATTTCTTTCAGAACTTTCTTGTAAGCTTTTCTGATGGAGAATGTTTTTTTTATCAGATAATCCGCGGTGGCGTGTAATACGCACAATGAAATTCGGAACTTTTTTAACACATAATCCGCGGATTATATACAGGAAAATACGGTATTTATTTAAGGAATTTTGATAATATTATTTATTTAAGGCCTTGATAATATTATTTATTTAGGAAATTAACTCAAAAGTTTTAAGAAATTTTTTAACCAGATATTTTCCTTTTCACGTCGACAAAGATTAGCTCTTGATCATTCTAAACGTGAAGTTTCAAACGCTAAAATTGAGTGAAACAATAGCAAGATGGCGTAATGTAAACAAATTTTGGCTACAAATTAAATTCCCAAATAAGAATTCATCATGAAATCTGGACACCTACAGAGTAAAATACGGCAACCTTAAATATGTTAGCCAGAAAAGCGATCTGTTAATAAATCTAGTAAAACAGTTATTTGCTTATAGCAAACCTAATAGAATTCTCGAACATTTATTGGACGATGAGTTCGAGTTGCCGAAAATCGAGCTGTGACGTCACGTAATGTTAAGTCTATGGGAGTTGCTCAAAATGAAATATCGGCAACTCTAATGTAATAGGGGCTTTAGTTATGATATACAAACAAGACATTATTTATCTACATTACATATTCAGTAGTTAAATGTTTTGGAAAATGAACTTTCCTACCACATCTAGTACTGTGCCGTGGTTGTGAAGGAGTCTGAATATCAGAATTATTTGAAGTTTTGTTTGACATGGTTATTTCGACATTATCCATTTCATCTGAGAACTGATATGCTGGTTTTAATCGGTCAATGGAAACGGTGTAATGTTTACCTTTAATGTCCAAAACAAAATTTTTATCTGTTCTATTGGTAACTAAATGTGGTCCAGTGTAAGAATGTGCTAATGGTGGATTAACTTTATCCGATCTTAAAAATACATGAGTGCATGATTTTAGTGAAGAATTTACATATGTTTTGGATTTCCCGTGGATTGTGGTGGTGATTGGGTTTAATTCTCTCATCATGTTAATTAAGATTGATACATAAATTGACTTAACACACTGATTAGTTAAATTGCTTGAAATGAGGTCACATGTTAATCTAAGTGTTGTGCCATACACTAGTTGCCTTTATATCATTTTTCAGAGCCGTGCGTAATCCTAATAATACGATTGGCAAAATTTCTGTCCAATTTGTTTGATTGTGAGCTTTTAAGGAGGATTTAAGGTGTCAATGCATTCGTTCGATAATGCCATTAGCTTGAGGATGATAAGGTGAGGTTCGAATTCTATTACACCCTAACATATTTGTGAGCTCATGTAACAAATGTGATTCGAAATTTCTGCCTTGGTCTGTAGTAATAGTAACAGGTGATCCAAATCTTGAAATCCACCCACATACTATTGCACGAGCAGTTGTTTTTGCAGTCATGTCTTCTGTCGGAATAACTTCAGGCCATCTTGTAAATCTGTCAATAATGGTCAAACAATATTGTTTGCCCTCAGAAGGAGGTAAAAGTCCGATATGTATGTCATATAGGACCTTATCATCAATCAATATGTATAAAAATCAATATGTATGTGTGCAAACCGAGCATCTAGTGTGGCAAAAGTGCCAATGTGAGATTTAGTGTGCTGAGTTATCTTAGCTTTTTGGCATTTAACACAGCTGCGAACCAAATCTTTAATATATTGTGCATGCCAGGCCAAACGAAGCGTTTCGTGATTAAATCAATTGAAGCTGCAATACCTGGGTGAGGAAGAAAGTGTATATTTTCAAATATTTTTCTGCACATACATTTTGGAACGAATGGACGAGGGGTAGCTTGTAAAAGATCGCAATAAAGCTTAATATTTTCAAGAGGAAAGTAATGTTTTTCTAACTTTTAGGAAGTATTATTCTCAGTTAAAAGATTTTGCAGTTCCTCATCTTTTGATTGAGCTGGGGCAAATTCTTTAAAGTCCAGTACTAAAGTAGATATTTCGTCTATCTCAATGCGAAAGAGCGCATCTGCTACAGTGTTATCAGATCCTTTTGTGTAACGAATGTCAGTGGAAAATTGGGAAATGAAATCTAAGTGACGTAGTTGGCGAGGACTGCATTTGTCAGGATTCTGTTTAAATGCATAGCTAAGAGGTTTTTGGTCACTAAATATGACAAAAGATCTATCTTCCAACATGTGTCTAAATTTTTTTATAGAGGAATATATAGCATATAACTCGCGGTCGTAAGTGGACCAATTTCTTTGAGATTTGCTTAACTTAACTGAATAAAAGGCTATGGGTTCCCAATTTGCCATTTGACAATTGCATTAAGGAACCACCGATTGCTACGTTTGAAGCATCTACCCATAAACTTAGTTCTGCTCCTGGGAGGGTGTCTTAATAGCGTTGCTCTAGCAATTGCTTGCTTTGAATTTTCAAAAGAAATATTTGCTTGTTCGTCCCAAATTAATTGCTCCTTGTCATTTGCACTAGAACGAGGGTGTTTCTTTTTGTTTTTATGGCCTTCCAGGAATTTTACTAAGGGTGCTAGAATGTCAGCTGCTTTCGGAATACACCTACTATAAAAATTAAAAAGTCCTAAATATCGGCGTAACTGAGTTAGAGTAGTCGGTCAAGGAAATTCTGAAATACATTTTACTCGGTCTGGTAAGGGTTCAATACCGCTACTAGATACTTTAAATCCTAGAAATTCAATAGTTGAATTACCAAACTCACATTTTTCTGTATTGATACATAATCCATATTCATTTAATTTGGAAAATAATAGGTCTAAATGAATTAGATGTTCACTTTCCGAACTGGAGGCTATAAGTAGATCATCAACAAATGCGTATACAAAGGGTAAGTCTCGAGTTACCTAGTCAATAAAGCGTTGGAAAGTTGAGGACGCATTACACAGACCAAATTGCATGCGCAGACTTTCAAAAAGACCAAAGGGAGTGCAAATCGCAGTTTTGTGAACGTCTGCAGGATTAATAGGAATTTGAGGATATTTTTTGACGAAGTCGACATGACTAAACACTAGTTTGCCATGCAAATCTAAAGTCAAATCGATTATGCAAGGAATCGGATAATGCTCTTTAATAGTTTGTGCATTAAGGGCACGAAAATCACTGACCGGTCTCCACTTGACAGTACCCATTTTAGGCACCATATGCCAAGGAGAAGCATATTGGCTTTTTGATGCTCGCATATGACCCAGTTCAATAATGCGCTGAAATTCAGTTTTTGCACTTTTTAGCCGGTCAGGTGCTAAACATCTAAGCTTAGCTACGACTGGTGGACCTTTGGTATTTATATAATGGACGGTATTATGTTTTATAGGTATATCAGGATCTGATAATTTTGTGATATCGGGGTATTTTGACAATATTTTACCATATACATTATTTACAAAAACAGATTTTATAGAAAATATTTTATAGCTAAATATTTTACCTTATACTTTTAAATTCGTTGTATTATCTACAAGATGCTTATTCCTTAAGTCTGGGTATAAATTAGACGATATAAAAAATCTGCACCTAATATTGCACTGGATGCATTACAAATATAAAATGAGTAAGTAAAATTTCTTCTTAACCCAAAATTGACCGTTACCGATTAACGGCCATACACATTGATAGAACTACCATTAGCAGCGCAAAATGTTTGAAGAACGGGAAGTGTGCGTTCTTGTTTAGAGGCGACAATTATAGAAGCATCATTCCCTGAATCAATAAGAAAACACGTACCTGTATTTTTGTCTGTTATGAACATGCGACGAGATGTAAAATTTTCGGAGGAGGAGTCCGTCGAAGCTACTCCCCCGGAGTAGCGTTTCCCTTCAATGAGAATGGAGGTGTACATTTTCGAGCCTCATCCTTAAATCGGGCATTATAAAAGCAGAGTTTCTTTCATGAAGAAGATCGCTGTCGATGGTAAAAATTCTCCTGTCGCCGATTCTTGCTTCTCGATGTGGATCGTATTTCCGAAATTTCCTTACGTAGCTCCTTTATTTCTTTGTAGAGAGAATCGAAGTTGGATTTCCTTTCTACGGTGAATGATGATCGAGTAGGAACTTGACTGGAGACAGCAAAGGCATTATGAGGAGGAATTTGAAGAATTCTATCGGCAATCTCAGCAGCTTTGTCGGAAGTCAGAGAAGAAATCGATGCTAGCATCGTCTGCACTGGAACAGGCATTGCTTGATTGAAAAGTTCATGCAGTTTTTATTCAGGAAAGATGAGCATGGATATGAGGTTCAGAAATTCTTGGGTCACCACTATTGTGATTAGTGATCAGTGTTCAGAGTGAAGAACAGAATCCAGACTTCTATTCAATATTACATTTCTACTACATTGCTACACGGTCACGTACCAAGACAAAGTTTCTGGGGTCTGTCGTAGTCTGCTCAACTGGTATATCACGTTCTCCCGGGATCCTGCTTCCCCCAAGAGAAAAAGGGGGTCGGAATGTATTTCCTGTTTGAACTGTGCGTCCATACCTTTGAGTGGAAACGCCATTTCCGATAAGGATGTGAGAAAGGGATCACTACAACACTTTATATTTGGATAATTTAGTAAAAAGTGCATCTAATAATGCATTTATGGGACTTTGATATATCTTTTATGTAATCACATAAAAGACGAGCAATCATAAATATTCTAAAATTAAATATTTTTTAAAATAAAAATAAATTTTGTTAATAAATCAGAAAATTCATTCCTTACCAAAATATTTAAAGAATAAAAATCAGAGAATTTTGGTATTATTACCCGAAAAATTAACGAAAAAATATTAATATAACTACAAATGTTCAAAATAGTACAAAGGTTAAAAACATCGTAAAAACGAAAAGGAGAAAATTCGTAGGAAATAAATTAAAGTGTTGCATGATAATTTAAACAATACGATCAATTATTATATAAAATAAATTAAAACTGCAACAGTGAATTTATTTTCTCCAAAACTTTTGTTATTTTATATTTTTATAATTCTACTTATAAATTAACTGTAGAAAGCAAACATTTTTTGAGCACTGACATTTTCTTAGGGAGATACCTTTTTTATTTTAACATTATTTATTTAACATTTTTTTTTGTTGTTTTAGAAAATTTTGCTTTAGAAAAGCAAAATTTTCTAAAACAACTAAAATATTTGAAAATTTTTTCAAATTAATAACTTTAATTTTATTTTAATTATATGAATAAACTGTATTTCATAAATGGATTTATATTGTGAAAAATTTTCTACATTATATTTATTTAAAAAAAATTAATGAAAGAGAAAATGAAAGAAAGTTAACTCTGCATTTTATGATGCACTAGGAATTCTTTTTTATATTATTTTAATACTCATGCTTTTTATTGCATTTTCATTGCTTTAATTTAACTTAAATCTGCCAGGGACACTTTAATGTGAATAGAAATATTTTTCAAATAATTTTTATAAAGTAAATTGTTATTTTATTTATAAAAATTATGTGAAATAATTTAAGTGATGTTTAAAGATATTTGATGACGTAACCAAAATAATGATCAGCTTTGATCTAGGAGTAGTTCTATGCCAAAATTTTCAAAACCTCCTCAAGTGGGTGTTTTGAAAATTTTGATTGACTGTTTATCAAATGAATCTGGCAACACTTATTAACATTTGTGTTTGTTTTCATTTGAAGCAAAGAGTTTTGTTTACATTGTTAATTGTTTACTAAAATCGTTCCAAACTTATGATTTCTGATGAAATAAAAATATTTATAATCACACCATATATATATAGCCATGGGTAATTCTATGATTCATAATTTTACAAGAATTCGTTTACCTACGAAAAGAAAACGTTCTTCCATTTATTCTGACTCTGATTCAGAAAGGGGAGAATGTGATGGCAATAATGAATTTGATAATGATGCCATGCGCTGTTGTCAGAGGTGATAATTTGATGTTTTTGAAAATAATTATGATTTTGTCTTTATATTAAAAAAAATTTATGTAAACAAAATGTATCTCAAAATTTTTTTCCATAAGATTTAATTGATTTAACCTCTCTTTAATCTCCTCTTTCGTTGGTTTCCCCTTACCTATCAAGCCTTACCTATCTTGCCTATCAAGAAACAAAAATATTTTTAGTTCTGGTTGCAGTTTCGAAGAATTCTATTGTTCTTACGGCCTTTAGTTTTTTAATATCTGAGGATTATTTTGTTTCAAAATTTTCCGTTTTTGTAAAATAGCTGTTTATATTTCTTTCGGTAAAAATGCGCTTTAGGTCCCGTACTTGGCGAGTTTTCAAAATCCCAAATGCCATGGCGAAAATTCTATCGGTATTTCAAAGAGAAACTTAATTAGCAACCAATGAAAAGGCTAAAACAAAAGAGTAATTAATGAGCATGCGCGAAAAAGCGCTTCAAATTCGCGAGTTGGCGAAGTAGGGGACCTAAAGCGCAAATTAATCGTTTTTTATATTTTTAATTGAGATTATATTTTCATTATATTTTAGTTTAAATGATTACCAATGATAATAATAATATTTGTAGCATATAATGTAAGCGTTGAAAGCTCCTGTGTATCATTTGAATACATAATGACTTTTTTTGCTAAATTCTAGTACTTAGTATAGTTGCTAAGTACACCATATTTATGTATTATTGTGTGAGAATGCTGCCTACGCTGTTTAATGGTCAGGGTGTTTGAATGCAGATAGGGGGGTCCTGGTTTGAATCTCGGTTAGAGCATGGATGTACTTTCTCTTTCTCCTTTCCTTATATGAATGGTTGCCTACCCTATATATGGATACCTATGACATATGTGTAATGAAGAAATTGGACTTTACCCCAATTTGCAGTTCAGTTGAAAAAGAAAGTGGAGCAGCGCACCCCATATTGCCAGCCTTGCTCACGCTCGACAAAAAATTAAAGAATAATTATGTAAGGATAAATTCTATCATATGATAATTTTCAATAATGTTAGTTGGATCCTAGCAGAGCACACACTGTTGGTGCAAATAAATTTGGTTGTCAATAAATCCTACCATGATGATACACTAGATATGATAAACCTAACTAGCTCTGGAATTCTTTCTTATTTTGCCATTTTGTTCTGCTCGGATCTTTTTATCAATTTGTCACCAAGGGTGTGGGCTCTCCGGAAATTTTACATGTGCAACAGTCACCAATGTTTCTGGTTTTGCGTTGGGTTTACTACAAAATTAAATATTGCACCAAATATACCTTAAATGTTAGAATTTTATCATATATACAAAGAACCAGAAATAACATCCATTTCCTATTATTCAATGATAGCTGGATTAGGTTAGGAACACTTTACTATGAAAAGTGCAGTCTTATGACAAGTTCATAATGAGCTTAACCCTAATATTTGTGAAAATTAGCCAGTTACAAATGAAGATTGAGAAATTCCTAATTTGGTTGCTACAATATAAACAAATGCAATATGAATAAATATACCAATGTTTATATATGATTAAAAAATAATGTAGGAAAAAATAATGTTCTCAATTTCTGTGAAGTGGTATCTGTAAAGCTTTATTTTAATAATGATTGATTTTTAAAGAAAATATATTCTTCAAAAATTACTGTTCAGCTCTAAATCTTCTATAAATTTTAAGATTACTTACCATGTATAAAGCACAACATGTAGGAATTCTGTTGTGTATGAAAAAATAAATACATGACATAAACATTTTATAAAATTTTGCTTATAATTAAAAAAAAAAAATGCTCATATCAATGTTAAAATCTGTTCAATTTAAACTTATGATTCATTTTAAATTTCATTGCTAACTACAAACATTTCAAGATTCTGATTTATAATTCTCTTAAATAAGAATTCTAAATTTAAACCTTTTTTAAAATTTAAAAAAAAAAAACTTTTTTAAAATAAAAAATAATGTGTGGCAAAGTCTTTGTTTTTGCAAAGACTTTGCCACACTTCATTTTGAAAATAACTTGCATCCCGTTTGGTGCAGGTGGTGGAAATACATCTCTTAAGAACATGATAAGTTTTTACATAAAAGGTAAAATTGTCATCAATTTCTATGCAGTTTGAGAATTTGCCTTATTATTGATTTAGCTCATTTGGTGTCAGGTTTGATAAGTAGGATAAATTTTTTAAGAAACGATAATTAAATTCTTAACTCCAAAAGATATATGGTCTAAAAATCTTAATTTTGAAATACTGCATGAAAGAAAATAGAAATATTATGGGAAATTTGATTGAAGTACAGTTTAATAAATGTACAATTTTAACTGCAAATAAGTAATACAAGAAATTGATCTAGATGTTGCTATATTATTCTCCCACCAGTGAACATAAAAAAGAGTTTTAAAAATTTATTAAGTTTTTGCGAGTCTAGGAGATATTTGAACTTTCTTTCTACCTCTGGTAAAAGTTTGTGTAGGTGGTGAGAAAACCATTAAGTGATGTAAGAATAAATCTGCTAATCCTGATGAGCAATGACCTTTGACAAAAGTGAATATTAAATATGTTAAAGGTTTTTTTATTTTTCTGTCTATATATGTTTCAAAATTTAAAATTCTTATCAGTCTGTGCTATATTTTTGTTTTAAGTTTTGAACTGAAATTTTGATTTATTTTAAGATAAATAAAATGCTCCAAAATGGAGCAACTGAATGGTAATGCTCTGGCTTTCAATTCAAAATCTCATATGCTCAATTCCACTCTAAACTGTTGATCCCAGTCAAATTAGCTCTTATGTGGAAAAGTGATTGTAAAAATAAACCTAACTAAGGTGTTATGAAGCAGAAATACTGTTCCAGTATGGTTAATTCTTTATGAAAGTTTTACCTGAAAAGTTGTAAATTCCTGTTTTTAAGAAGTGTAATCCTCATTTTATCTTAAAATAAATATCACTGAACATGTTAGTGATATTTATTTTAATAAGCCATGGGTAGACAATCACCGTGAGGTATATAATGTCTTCAACAATTTTTTAAGATTAGAATGTTCAGCCAATGTTTAAATAATGGTTGTACCACTGTTCATGTTATATCCTTCAATCTATTATTTTAATCACCAATGTTATTAAAAATCATTATATCAGTTATCAACAGAGCCCCAGCAGCCCAGTAATTTCATAAGATCGTTTGATCAGCAAAGTGAAGCATCGTTTGCTACAGAAAGGGGTTGGTTGAGTGACCCATTCTTCCTCACTAAATTGCTAGAGATTTATGGGTTGGGAATGCGTCCACATCAATCTGTGATGTTGAAAGTTCTTCTAATAAATTGAAGAGGAGAGTGCCAGTTCACACAGATATGACCTCGTTACTTTTTTTATTTTCTATTTTTTGAATTGAATTGTAACATCATAACAAACTAAATTGAATTATAACAAATTAATTTATAATTCACAGTATAATTCAATTTTTTTAATTTTAAATTTTATCTATTTAATTATCATATTTTATTCTTTTCTTTATATTAATAATTTGCATGAATTGAAGGTACATGAAATAATTAAAATTTTTTAGATATAGTTGAAAAGAATTATATTTAAATACAAATTCAGTGTTATTTAAAATTATTATATTGCATAATATTTTGAGTAAAAAAATGCCAGGTTAGATTACATAAATTATAGTTGTCAAAATTTGAAATAATGTTTTTGTTTCCATTAAAAACTAATTTGAAATTTCACTAATTTTTATTTAAATAAAAAAGCACTAGATCTAAATTTTTTATTTTTTCCAAAGTTCTCTGAAATTATTTGATTGCATTGTTGCTGACTATCATTCTGTGATTTATAAATGTATCATAATTTAACTAATATCAAATATTCATTACATCTCTATGGATGCATAACCATTTTTCTGTAAAGCATTTCTTAATTTGGCTTTTCTACTGTACTTGTAATTTTGATTGCATAAAGTAATAATTGTTTTCATTAAATAAAAGTTGTTCTATGTTAAGTAAAACTCATATCTAAGGTACCTTTATTATATTAAAATATACATTAATAAGTATCTACTTTATTAACAATTTTCATTTTAAACTTTTAGGAGAAAGTCTGTTAAAACAACAAAATATATTTTTAAAACATTGTTTGAAGAACAACAAGGAAGTGACGTGACTATTAAAGCATTGAATCACACATGGAATTTACACAAGTTATATTTATCTCAGGTGATTTCTATAATTTTTATTGTTTTTACCAATGATATTATGAAGAATGTTTTTTTATTTGTCTTATAAGTAAAAGCTTTTAATTTTAAACATCATTTTATTGACGAAATATTTTGTGATGATATAAGGAATGGTATTCAATTATTGATTTTCGCTTCTGAGTAACTCGTGCTCATTCTTTTTGTAATTTGGACCACTGTTTAGCACTTCTGGGAAGATTACTTTATAAGAATTTTTGGTTAAATCCTACAAGCTAGTATGAGTTTGGTGCCATTTCCAAAATTCCTGCCAAGTGTTGCACAGTTATTTTGCCATTCTAAATTGCATGAGTTCACGTAATATTCAATTTTAAAATCCTGATGACACTTAAAATTTAAGCTTTGGATATCACAATCTTACACAAATACAACAATTTTGAATGAACTTTATTCACTTCAAAAATAGAACTTAAATTTTTTTATATCATATCTTTAATCACAAAGGTTTCATGTGAAAAAATGAAACATATAGTAAAAACTTTAAGGGTTACTATTACTCCAAACTAATTTTGTGCTTGCACACATCAGGTTACATTATAAAATCACAAGAATCGATTCTGGTGCACTAATCTGCATGTTTAGCCCATTTTACACTTGTACTGGCACGTAACATTGTTTGCAGAATCTTGTTTCAAATTTTTAGTATCTTTATTGCCAATTACTATTTTAATTTTTTAGTAATATATTAAAATATTATGAACGTTCTATTTAAATACTAACTTGAAAAACTGTACAGTAATAAATTTAAACTCATTTTGAATATATTATTTATAAGTAAACAATTTTTATTTCTTGTAGTTAATAGTGTTATCGAGAAACAATCTCCAAGAATATATGAAATAACCAATCCCACTAAGATATTCAACAAAACTTTCATTCCAACTGCTCACTGAAGAGCTAATCCCACTGACAAATTTATTGTTTTTCATTAATGGACAAAATGATTATTCATGATTATCAGGGAAAATGATTATTTGTTTAACTCACAGACCAATTATAAATAAAATAAAGTGAGGTACATATTATCTCAACTATAATGAAAGAAACAACCAATTTATGGTTAAAAACTAATATTTAATTAATAATCCATTATACATTTAGTTAAAAAACTAAATGTATTATGGATTATTTGGCAGCATTCATAATTAATTGTATTAGGCATGTAAACTACTAAATTATGCTTTACTTTAGCATTCTAACATAATTGTATGAAGTTTTGACTGATAGAACTATATTGTAAAGGGGGAAAAAAACTAATTTTATTGCATTTATATCCTTTAAATATTATTATCCTGAAAAACTTGAAATTTATTTGATCAAAGTATATTAATGTTGAACATTACATTCATTACATTAAAATTCTGATATGTTCTAAACTTTTAAATGTGTATAATTAACATAATCACCCTGTATTATTGCTGTTACAAATACTAAAATGTTATGAATATAATTTTTTTTTAATATTGTTTTTTCATTATCTACTATAAAACTTTTGCATAATTTTTATTAATTTATGTGTCTTTCCTAGATTTTATACTTCCTTTATTGTTCAATTTGCAGTTTGTCTGAAATTACTGACGGAGCTTTCATTAATATTTGTATTAATATGATTAAAATTATTTTCACTTTGATTTTGATGCCTTATTTTATATTAAGATCATTGAAAATAATTTTGTAGTATCTAATGAAGTTTATCCCAAACTTTAAAATTACAGACTCAGAGAAGAACATTAACTTTTATAACAATATTGAGAAATATTCTTAATTTAATAAAGCTTGTCTTAGTAATATTGATAATCAAAAAATATTCATTTTAAATAATATTGGTGTAAACTTATATTTAAAGTTTAAATATTTTTATAAATTATTAAAAACATTTATTTGATATTTTATTTGTATAGTCACCATACTTCAATGCTATGTTTCATGGGTCATGGATAGAAACAGATAGAAAAGAAATAGAGATTCTTATAAATGATGAGAGTGTAACAGTAGAAGGTAAGTTTTAGGTAAATGTTAAGAATAATTATAAAGCTGCGCTAAAACTTAATTTTGTTCTTATTGTTTGATTATGAATATATATAATTCATTTGATTATTTTGAAGGAAAAAAAATGGTGGATTTTGAATGAAGCTTTTTATGCATTTTTTAATGTAATTTACATAATAAAATCCTGCTATTATCTGTACAATGAACAGTATATTTTCTTTTTTTGAGGTGCCAGATTTTAAGTAGAATTTTCTGGGTTTTTTTTATTCATTTTTCACAAAATTGCAAAAATTACCTTGTCATTGTAATTATAATATATAATTATATTATATATAATTTGTAAAAATTGGAACACATTCATAATAAAATGGTTCTTGTAAAAAGAAACTAAAAGCAGAATCCTTTATTTTTAAGCTGATAATAAAGAAATGAGCTTAAATTTCTTCATGTACTTGTTTTATTTTTTTCTATCTGAAATGTAAGTCTATATAAAAATGATAAATATTTTTCTCCTTAATAACCATAAGAATGTTGTCAAATCAACTAGTATAAACTCTAACCACCAAAAGTTGTTCATTGTATCCACTTCAATATCGGGATATATAGAAGTTCTGATTGTAACTATTATACCATTTTTGATTCCAAAAACACTATATTATATTAGGATTTGCTTATATAAATGTATATATAAATAATTTCTTTTTTTCCAGCTCTAAACAAGGTGTTCAGTTCTTTCTATCAAGATGATATTCAAATTGAACCTTCTGAAGCAATCCCCGTTTTAGGTGCTGCATCTCTTTTACAAATGGTAAAAATATAATTTAGAGACTCTAAACCATCATAGTTGTGATTTATTTAATTTAATAGCTTTCTATTAAAACTGTCAATTATTTAATCATTGAATTTTAGCACAGTTCTTAATACTTCCTGAAAATGTGTCTCAGCTGTGAAAAATGTTATTTATTTTGTAGTATATTTGATGTTTTTTTTGGCCACATTTTTAAGCCTTTTGATTTTTTTAAAAGAATAAACAAGAGTAATTAGGAAAATAAAACTAAAATGCTGTGATGCAAATTTAAAATTAAATATATGTATGAAAACTTTTATAATTAAATGTTGATATTGTGAGCCACATAATAAACATGTTTTCTTCAAATTACCTTAATATCAGCTTTATCTAGGCTCAAATCCGGTCATCTTAGGATTCTAAGGTTTTCCCAGGGAAGCATAGTCTTTCCCATTTGCACAAAGTGCAACACTGAAGAAGCCAGTCCCGAACATTTACTGAAATGTATTAGCTTTTCGCGGAGTGACCTTTTGCACAACCCTGGTGTGGTCCTTGAGAGGTTGAGGGTGGAGGCTGTCATGGACCTGACCTGATCCAGATCAGGGGATTAGAAAGAAGAAGAAGATATGAAATATTTATCATTTATGGAATTTTATTTTGATGATTTATAGATATGAGTTAAAGATTTTATTTTAGAAAAATTATAAAAATAAAAGATAACTTCATGAATGTGAGATACATTTTTTAATATATGGAGCAGTATGAATATACAAAATTTTCTTATCTTACATTGAAGTTTGCTAGAGTAGAGTATGAGCTCCATCAAAATTATTGTAAATTTCCTTTAAATTTTTATTTTGGGAAACATGCTGGTATCCTAATGTGCAGAAATATTAATAAGGTTATTAAGTACTATTAATGATTATATTAATTCAGATAATATATGAGTTAGTTTTATTTAGTGTATGCTAGTAAATTCAGATGGAGGAAATATAATTTTATTTCCATAATCCATTGCATTCATTTAGACAACAGTTCGTGGGTTCAAATGCCACCTTGGGTTTGGATGATTGTAATGGTTCAGAATCCACTTTAAGCTGCAGGTCACTGCTAATTTGCTCTCGCATGCAAAAAATAACCATTGAGCGACAAACAAACCAAACTATCAACTGGAAAAACTTTTATTTTAATTAATTCATATCAATCAACATTTTTACAAATTATAGATGCATGATGTTTAAGTTTAAAAAAGATCTGAGTTACATTATTAAGAGACTATCAAAAATTTTAAATGAATGCAAAAATTATATAGGATTAATTTTTTATCATTTCAAAGAGGGATATTTTACTTGACATGTTTAATAGCAATGAAATATTCTACATAGTATTTTTTGCAAGTAAAAGAGATTTTTTGTAGCTTTATGTTGTAATTGATAATGCTACATATTAATAGTTTTTGATTAATATACATTCAAGAATTTTCCTCAATTACAAATTGAGGAATGTAGGAAAATTTAGATTGATACCATTATTTTATTTATACATTTGCTGTTTGTCTGAAGTGAAGAATTTCAGGTAGTAGTTATGTACTGTAAAACCATACTTTTTGTATGATGAGGCATTTCTGTTATATTGATATTACCATTTTCTTTAAAACTATTACAGAAAAATGTATTGTGATTATAAATAAAAATATATATTAAGACAATTGAAAATTCATTAGTAATAAATTAAATTTTATACTTAACACAAGTTAATAATTTTTCTTTTGTTTTATTACATTTTGTTTAAAATTTCATTATCAAATTATGTAAGAAAAAAAAATATGCAATTGCACAATTAACTATTACTTTCATTCATATCAGTTATTAATAGCTAGTTAGCTAATGTCTATTACTTGTTAGCTAATGAAAATACATAGCTTTTGGTTTTTAATAATATTTAAAGTTATGTATTAGAAAGCCTTTTGTGGAATTCCAATTTATTTTTTAGGATGAAATTTGTCAACAGTGTATTGAAGTAATGAAACACAATGTAAAGTAAGATACTTTATACAGTCCTTCTAGTTTGAACAATTATCTTTTGTTTTTGATTATAATAGCATCATGAATTGAGACTATATCTTTAACAGTTTTATAATTTGCGTATTTTGACACTCAAATTGTTTAAGTTAAAAATAATTAAGGAGATTGTTGAACCAGTAATGTTACAGGAAAATATTGATTTTATTATACTTGATGTCAAATCAAGGGTTGTAAAGAAATATCTCTCGTTGTTGTTAACATTATAGGTAATATGCAAATCCTTAATTTTTATAAAACCATAAAATATTATTCATCAGTATATGAATTACATGCTTTTGAATAAGAAAATGCTTTAAAACAGTTCATTGCATTTAAGTTTTAATTCACATAATCCAATTTTGCTTACTGTATTTGATGTTATGAAAACTATCATAAACTTCTTAAAGACATTTAAAGTAGTATTGGCTATTTATTCTTGTACTAATTTTTAATTAATGACTGTTCTTAGTTATTGCTAAGAATTTCTCCTTAAATGTTTTTGTAATATTCTGCAGTTTGTAATATATGTAGAATCGTAAAGTTTGTCATTATAGTAAATTGTAATTACAGATATTACTATAAATGTTATAAAATAATATAAATTAAGAACTTTTCTATTAGAAAACTTGCAATATTCAATGTAATGCAAAAGCATAATAAAAATATATTGCATATGTCATACAAATTTTACACTTACTTATTTACTACAATCTACAAATTTACACTTACTTATTTACTACTTAGTTGTTATTTCGTAAGCTTATTTATTAAGTTTTAATTGTTTATTCTAATGTTTATTTTACTAAAGAGTTTTTTTACTAAAAATATATTACATTATTATGCTGTTTAAATTTTATAGTTTTTTTTAATATTTTTCATACAGTGAACACATTTAGTTTGTAAAATGCATATTGTTTTATAATAAATATATTTTATTATTAATCAATCAGCTTTTCAGTTAAATAAAGCACAAAATAGTATGTACAGCTGGGAAACATCAGCACTTTGATTGTTTAAATAATTTATTGACAAAATATTTTAAATCATAAAACAAATATCTTTTATATTTTCATTATTTAAATGTATTTTTTATGTATAAAAAATTTGCTTTTTTTTCTCTTTGCAGTATTGATAATGTTATAGTCTATCACGATAGTGCTGATTTATATTCTCTCCAAGAAGTAAAAGACATTGCGTTTGATTTTTTACTTAAAAATCTTTTTCTTCTAGTTTTTAAAACTCCTTCATGTCTGTGCCAAATTAGGTATATTTTTCATATTTTAGGTATTTCTACTCAATTGTTTTATATGAATTTAATTTCAAGGTAGTTAACTCTCTTCATTAGTTATTTAATTATTATTAATTTTTTTTTGTCTTATTAAGGTTTTATGAATATATAATTGTGATTTTCAAAATAATGATTTTTGTTTATGGTTGCTCATCAGATTTGTTAGTTATTGAATTATAGTTTTATCCAGGTAGTACAATGCAATTGGTTATTAATTATTTCGGTGTAGTAAAAATAAATTTAGGAAAGATTTGTTGGCTAAAATGAATCCTTTTGTTTTGATTTAATTGGAGTGACTTACTTAATAATTGCTTGTAAATACATCTCTAAGTCTAAATTTTCAAAAACTTTCATGTGTAGTATGTATTCCAAAAAATTAATTATTTACTTTATTGATTTTATTGAGTACTATTAGTTCAAGGAAATATTGATATTTTAGTAACAATGTGAAGAAAATACTAAAAGTATATGTTTACTATTATATAATTGTATGTTTATAATATTGTATTATATTATATTTGTTATTTAGCTCTTGTATTTTTTAATTGTATATTTACAATGATATAAATGAAAATTTAGAAAAACAGGACATAATATTATGAACAATAATATTTGTATTTGTATGATATAGATAAGTGCCCTGTTTTGTTTGTGTTATTTCTCCAAAATGCCATCAACTATTTAATCAATAATTTCAACAACTTTATAGTTATGAATGTTCATTGCTTTCTACATCTAATATAAAAAATTATTAAAATTTTCTTTCCTCATATTACTGGAATTTGTTGATAGAAATTATCTTTCAATTTATTCAAAATTTTAAAAAATATTATTTTTTTTTAAAATCAGATTCAAACCATGTATATCTCAATATTAAAAATGTTCTTTATTTTTGGAAAAGAAATTTATAAGCCACACATTTTTTCTAAATCAAAGAGTTATATAGTTTTTAGTAATCAAAGTTTTTAACAATCAATCTATGAGTTACATAAACAAAGAATAGTTTTTTTTTAATTATGAAAATATATATGAATGGAATGGAACAAGTAAATTTAGTAAGATCGTCTATAACCCAATTTATTTTTTAGTGAATACCAATAAAAAAAATGTACTTCTATAAAAAAAATCTACTGTCATACTTTAAGTACAATTATTATTTAATTTTCTTTAGAAACGTTCATTGTATAACAACATAGCTAGTTTATTCTCAATATCATTTTTTAAAAGTTCTTTTTTGTCATTTTTTTAAAGAATTTTTCTGAATGTTTGAATAATTAGCTTATTTTTAGAATGCTTGGCTATTCTAGAGAGAGTATATGATAAAATATATTTCTGTAGAACAATGCAGTCTATGTAATTAAAATTCAGATAGAATAACATTTCTAAAAGTTAGGAATAAAATGGATTATTAGTATTTAAAGAGAGAAAAGTTAAATTACATTGGTCTAAAATGTTGCAATATGTTTTCAAGTCAGAGAAAATTGTGCTCAGTTTCTGCCCACTTTTAAAATATAAACACATTTATTAGTTTAATGTATATATAATTTATATGAATTATCTTCACTTTTGAACATTTACATAATTAAAATTTTAACAAAAATACAATGTTTATTATTTCATTTTTCAATTGAAATTCACTATTAATATTTTTTTGAATTTATATTACAAAAGAATATGTAAAATTAAGTTATCTCCTGATGACAAAATTTTGTTTATAATGAATTTTTTAATTGAAACCAAATGATTTTATTGTAAAGAGGCTTTTATATATGGAAAATAGCAAGTGAAGTGATTTAATAATGTCAATAATTTTATTTTTTGCTTCATTTTTTCTCTTAAAATTATATTAGTTAATTAGTTTAGAAGATATCATTTGTGATCATTAAAGTAGTTAACAATAATTTAAGTTCTGTATTTATATTTGATATTAAAGAATTTCATATACATTTATTTTAAGATACTTTAATCAATAAAGGCAAAAAATTAATTAAAAAAATTACTATCAATTAATTGTTATATTATTTGTTATTGAATTTCAAATTTAAGAAAAGTTTATATTTTATTGACAAATATATTCATCAATTTATTTACAGAATGTATATTTAATGTATAAAATATCTAATTTAATTTATTTTGTAATAAAATTTTCATTTTATATTTTTCAGCTGTGATCTGATGACTGAATTAGTGTCTTCTCCTAAACTTGTTGTAATACAGACAGAGTTTTCTGTTTACCTTCTTCTTAAGAGAGTAGGTAGCAAGGATGGTAATTTTTAAGTGACTTAAATGAAACTGAATTTAATTTTAAAGTGTTTTAGTTAATAATAAAAGTTGTAAAATATTTTCTCCTTTACATAGAAATGGAAATTATTGATACAAATAGTAAAATTTGTTTCCAGATTATCAAGTAAACAACTTCAATAATTTGCAAATTAATTTAAAAACTATAAATTTGTTACTGCATTCAACTCAACATAACATTTTTTTGAAATAACTATATTTAAGTTATTTAGTCTGTAATATACCCATTAGGATAAAAAGTTCCATTTGAATTATCAAATTGAAATCAATGGAATTTACATATGTATTTGAAAAACTGTGTTTGCAAAATGATCAAGGAGAAAGTTATCGATAATATAAATGAAATGTAAAATTGAATATTTTATTGAAATGTAAAAAGATGAGAATGTAGATTTTATTGGAGGAATTCTTTTTAAAAGGAATATCCTTTAGTTCAGTAAGCAGTTTTTTCTTATATAAATTAGAATATCATTTTAAATTTTGATTATTGAATGCTTTATAAAATTAATGATCTATTAGGATAATTTGAACAACAATACAATGTATATATGTTACCGTGAAAGTCCGAAATCTGGAGAATGTCGACA